>WTSP01015375.1:0-28020 GCA_025331215.1 Actenoides lindsayi | reverse complement strand
AGACTTTTTAGCAGCCTTCCAGTACCTGAGGGGGGCCTACAGGAAAGTTGGGGTGCAACTTTTTATAAGGGCTTGTGGTGATAGGATGAGGGGCAATGGTTTGAAACTAGAGCAGGGTAGACTTAGACTGGAAGGCTTGTCAGGAAGGCTTTTGCCTGGCTTGCTGATGGCCTGACAAAAGTTGAGCCCATGTACCCCCCTTGGGTTCCTGTGGTGAAGTATCCTGAGTGTCCAGGTGAGGGCACTTAAGTGGTCCTAGCCCAAGTGGGCTAGTGACACTCCAGCTCACCCAAGTTTGTTCCCCACCTCACAGCATGTGGGATACATGGAGAATGTGTGGTAGAGCTGCATTTGATGGTGAGACCACATGGTGGTTCTCTGACTTGGACTGGTGGAGCCACTTGTTAGAGACCCCTGGGGATGACCCCGGGCGCCCTTAGGAGGGGAAGGCATGAGGGAGGAGAGGTAGAGGAAATGCCAGAAGACGTTCTGAATTAAATTGGCCTGCAGGAAAAAGTACCTGAACTGGATGGTGGGAAGCTCATGCTGTGTAGAAAGTGATGTGACTGCACTTTACTCTGGTTTCTGGACAGTAAATGGAGTGAAGGGGGCAAGCTTAGAGCTTGACTTCACAGTTTGAAGAGAAAGCAAAGTCCTGGGTGGACAAGCGGCCTGGGAAAGAACCTTCTAGGAGGAGAAGTAACTTGCCATGGTGATTTGTGCTGTGGAAGAGAGCCAAGGTTTTGAGGAGACCTTTAACTCATTTACCATTTGACAATTCCAAATTTTCTATTATTTTTTTTTTCCAATTTAAATTTTAAGTTGTCCATATTTAATTATCCAGGCCTTGGGTAAGCTCTTTCCTTAGTTTTGGCAAGCAGCAGTGCCTGTGCTTCTCTCATCAAATATTCCTTTCATACCACCATCTGGAAACTTCTCTTCCCAACTCTCTTCCTGGAGATTCTCAATTGAATCTAGAACATCTTCATACTCTGTTCCTAGTGACCTGGAATCTGACCTGGGCACTGCACAGAAGACTTTTATTCATACCTGGAGAGTGTTAGTAACTCTCTGATAAAAGATAGAGTTGGATTTTACTGCCAGGCCTAAAGATTTCAGTGGCAATCATGAACAGAGATTTCCTGCTAGCGGCATGGTTTCCCTGCCTGGGCTGCAGAGGTCCTGGCTGTCATGGTCCTGACATTGCCACCCAATGACAAGCACTTCAGTGGTGCTGATGGTGCCTTGCTCCAGGAAAGCAAGTGGCTGAAACACTCAAAGAAATCTAACTGTGTAGGCACAGTTCTCCCCAGACCAGACCCACAGCTTGAGGGCCCTGAACAGAGATGCTGAGGGCAGATTTTTGGGCCTACATCATAGGGTGCTGGTGTACTGAGCAGAGCTGAGATCTAATGCAGAACTGGCTCGGTATGTGTCTGGGGCATCACATGAACCTTAGTGTTAAAGTGCCACAAGATGTAAGGGGCTGATCCTGCCACCCTCACTGCAGGACCAGGATTGTGTCACTATGGCTGTTGATCTGAAGGAAGAGGTTTTGCTGGTACCTCCACTGCCCTCGGTAAGCACTGACAAGGCTTTTTAAGGCACCTGTTAAAAAGGGTCTCTAACTCTTTAGGAATTCCTTTTGCTCATAATCGTCTCCCAAAACAGCCCATTAAAAACCAGGAAAAAGCTACGAGTGAGTAATTAATGCTGATAAGCAGGGCTGTAAAAAAAGGACAAGCCTAAGTTAAAGGGTGTGTTCTCCCCCAACAGAGCAGAATTTTGTGCTGTCAGCCTCTAAAAGTCTAGTACAAGATTCTCAAACCTCCACAAGAGTGTCTTAATGGATAAGTAAAGCTGCTCATCCTCTGCACACAAATGCATTGAGCCTGTATTTTTATTGGATGACTGGGGAGAATCCAGTCCTAAGCCCCTTTGGAGGGCTAGGGAGCGATCTTGTTTCTACACTCTGTAGGCAGGTAACTGGGATAGAAGTAGCGGGACAAAATGACAACCTGGCAAAGGAAAGAGATGTCTCAGTGTGTGAATGACCAACAAATGCATTGCAGTGCTAAGGGTGGACACTCGTGTCTAACGTCTATGCACACACCTGGCTCGTATGCAGCAACAGACTTCGAGAGCAGTAAATGTGTCTTGGCAACTTGCTTTATATAGCTGCAGCGTGCAAACGTGGGGCTGCTCCCGCCTTTCACTCCTCATATGTCAGCGTGACTTTGAAGAGACAGATTTCCCCAAGCTCTGAAAGCGTCAGCAGGCCGTGAGCAACAGCCCAGAGCTCAGATGAAGCTGGAGGTGGTGATTTTTCTCTGCATGTATTTATCTGGCTGCAGAGAAGCATTTTTTACCCTGTTCAACACGTGCTTTTGAAACAGGCTGAGCGTGATGCTTTGGGAAATCCCCTCCTTAGACAGACCTCTCCTCTGCAGGTAATAGTCTCTGCTCCTTTTACTTTTAAATCTCCTGTGCCAAAGGTTTTTTTTTTGTGTCTTCCTGTGTCTCCAAACAGTGCTGCTTGCAGTTATAAGCCATCAGCTTTGCTATGAGAAGGCTACAAATTCTATGATCGGGGGTCCTAATGAATGGAGCCAAATTGACTTCTAGCCTTGTTGCTCTGTCTGAAGGAGGGAAGGAGCCAGATCTTCCCCAGGTTTAGTCTTTGGGTGGCTTCACTCCCCAGGACGGGAGCAGCAGCTCACGCAGCAGCACCGACTCCGCTCGCGTTGCTAAGGGGGTGTGGATGGGAGCAACAGGGCACACGGGCTCCGCTCCGTTAGCAAGGCAGGCTGGATGGGACACGCGCTCCTAGGCACAAGCTCCTGCTTGCTTCAAGGCACGGGAATGCTCCTCTGTGTGGAAATGGCCCTTCTTTGATTTCCCAGCCCTCCCCTGCCGCCTGTCATGGTGGCTGCCAGATCCTCCCGTCTGCGAGCCCGCTGGAGGAGGCAGCCCGGGTAGCTTGGCACCAAGGCAGCTGGGTTAGCGGTCGCCTTGCCAAGTGCTTTGCTTTTGTCTCCATGGCTTGGGGAGGTAGTGTGATTTGTACTCTCGGTCACTGACAGGTCTCAGCTGACAGCTCCCTCCTTCTTTTGTAAAAATTACTTGCAGAGCAGCTAGTTGAGACATGACAAAGTTTTGAAAGAGGGAATTTTGTTTCCCATACGGTTTCATGAGAAAGGTCACTGTTCCACCCCCAGTGCCACGCTGGGTGAACTAAACACACACAGCTGCTCTCGCTGCGCAGGGTGGGACAGCCCCACGCGCCCCGGGATCCGCACGCCAGCCAAGGGGTCGGGCTGGCACGGGGGGCTGGGGAGAGCACCCGGGCTCGGTGCTGCTGCCTTGCAGAGCGGGCCTTGCGTAGCAGCTCCGGGCAGGACTGCAGCAGCACGTCAGCTCTTGGCTGATGTTGTGCACCCCTCGATTCCTGTGGTGCCCTGGCTGCGTGTGGGGGAGACTTTAGCTGCGTGATATCGGAGGGTTGGCAAAGAGCCCCGATGCTCCTCTCACCTGGGTAACTTGGCATAAGCATCACCCCTCGATTTCCATAAAAGCGTGCCCGTTTTGAGGGGTTGTAACAAAAGAGGTGAAATAGGCTCTGGTGGGGTTTGGCCCCTATACCGGGCTCATTTTCTGATTTTTCACTTGAGCAGCTGTCTGTCAGTGTAAATCAGAAAGTGCCTTCGGATCGCACTTGCCAACGGTCCTTCTTGTGGGGCTACTTGTAGGTCAGCAGGTCCTGCTCTGCCCCACAGGAAGGAGATCCTTGCCTTGTGCATAGCTGCACTGGCTCCCAGAGATCGATTCGACATCAATAGTTGTTACTCAGAGTGACTCAGTCTGGCATGGAGTGAGTGACGGCTGCAGCACTGGGCTCAGCAGTCACGTGGGAGGATTTCCATTCGCTAGCAGAAGTGGTTCCAGCAGCAGGTATGCCTGACATCTCCCTGGATACAACAAGGGCATCCATCCAAGGCAGGAGAGAAGCTTTGAGTCGAGCTGCTCTCTAGCCAGAAGGCCATTGCTACAGAGACCTCAGGGTTATGGCAGTGAAGTCTGACAACCTTGGGTCTGGGAAAGATCTGCTTCCTTTGCTACCCTGCTTGGAGGAGGAGAGGATTTTTGTAGCAAGCTGCCACCTCTATTGCAAACCTCCAACAGCTGCAGTGCTCTGCTCTGGTTTTGGACTCATGCATGCTGCTTTTTCTGGTGATGACACCACGAACAACCACATTAACTCCAGAAGAACTGCAACGTGCCTGCCTGCCAAGCCCCATCCTCTAACACTTCTCTGTAAGCTTGTGGTCTCTGTGAACCTGTGGTTTTGGGCCCATGGTGCCTTTTGTGCTCCAAAGCATTTAGATTCTGTTTGGCTGAAACATGAGGAGTAACATCACAGTCTCTGCTTGCTAATTTCATTAACATGGTGGTTCTCAGATGCTTTTCTGCTCACCGCTGCTGACTTCCTCCTGCTTCCAGTTGCTTAGTTGCCTTAAAAGGCAGCAGAAAATTCTCCATGCTTTCCCAATGGCACATTTTCCAGGTAAGGTGTGCTCGGAGGGCTGTTAATTCTCTCTGAATGAAAGCAAAAGGACCTGCTCTGATAGGAAGCAGACGTTCTCTGGGAAGTCCCATGGATTCAAGGGAGGCTGATCCAGTCTCTGTGTGTGTCTGTGTGCCCTTTGCATGGTTTGCTCTGTTACAGAGGAGCTGAGCTGAGCTGAGCTGAGCTGAGCTGAGCACCGTGGCTTTAACACTTAGAGCAAATCATGTTCCACAGCTGCATGCTTGGGTGAGAAATCTGTTCCTTTTAGGGGCTTTGATAATCCACAGTCAACTGAATGCAGCTGTGTCTTGGTGGTTAATCCCACCCCAGGTGCTGTCTGCCTTTTGGTGTATGCAGCAGCTCAGCTTTCCTCCTGGGGAAAGTCTTGTGAGGAGAGGAAGGAGGAGGTGAAATGTGAACAAAATATAGCTCGGCTCCTTTAGCAGGACTTGGAGCTAAGGGATTGCTGTGCTCAGAGCTTCGGTGACTTCAGAGGGGATGAGTGTGAATCAGAGAGCTCTGCCCAGGATGTCGGGATTAGAAGTGATCTTTATGCAAAGGAGAAGATGACTCAGGTATATTTGAATGATCGGTTAAAAATTGTTTTTTCTTCCTTATTGAGTAGCGGTGTTAAAATGTAGCAAGACTTTAATGCTGTCACCTTTTTGTGAACTGTACAGGTGTGCAACCTATTCCAGTTTTTTTGTCCTTTTTACTGGAAAAGCATCTCAGTTTACGTGTCCTTAGGACTCCTCAAGGTTCCTTAGGACTCCTCAAGGTTCCTTAGGACTCCAATGCAGATCCGAGACTGACATTGGCTTCCTCTAGGAATAAAAGGCTTTTTTAAGACTTCTGAGTTGGAGTGGTGCAACTGTTGTGTGCCTGACTTGGGGAGGCAGATATGTCCCAGTGTTGAGAGGCTGCTGAGGTGTGCTGCAAACTCTGCTGGGTGTTCTGTACCTGTGAAGCTGCTCCCATGGTTGTTAGGCCTAGACCAATGGGGTGAAAACTTAGGTATCTGACTCTACTCATCTCCCTTTATCAGTGACACTTAGCTCTGTTGAGTAAAGCCCTATGAGGGTTGCCTGCTTTGGAAGGTGGTAGAGAGCTCTCACTGTGTAGCAGGCTGTGCTGGAGGTATCAGCTGAGCTCTGCAGTTCAGGGCTGTGCCAGGAAGAGCTGGAGGAGCAATGCCCACTAGAAAGGAGCAGGGCTTGGTGCTGCGGGCTGCGTGTCTTCATCAAACACTGCAAGTGGGCACACGTGCCCACCCAAACCCGGGTGCAGAGGCAAAGGCCTGCCAACTGCTGCCAGTCAGGAAGAAGCAGGATGGGAGGTGGCTGGGCAGAGCTGTGGGTATTGTCACTCAGGTGTAATGTTACAAGAACTGTGTGGGCATCTTCATCTCCCACTGGGCATGTTTAGGCAGATGGAAAATTCAACCAAAGACAAATGAAATTCCACAAGAGCGTATAAATTGCAGCACGATCCTCGTAAAATGAGCTCGGCAGCACTTGGTAGAAGTGCCCCTGAACCCTGCTGCTGCTGGGCTGGTTATGTTAAAGTTTTGTACTGGGAGCCTTGCGGAAGACATTGTCATGGAGGAGTCAGTGATCTTGAACGTGCCGGTTATGCTCTATTGCGCCTCGTACTTAGGGCTTGGGAAGCCTGTATGTTATTAACATAATCTGTAACTTATCATTCCTTTGGAGAGGAAAACTGCATGTGGAGCAAGGGGTGAATGCAGTGATCCTGATCGGGAGCCACTGTGCATGGAGGAGTTAGTGATCCACATCAGAGTGACCCTGAGTGTGCCCGTGGCCTCCAGGCTGTGCTGTGCTGTGCTGGGTGTCCCTGGCCTCCGGGCTGTGCTGGGTGTCTGTGGCCTCCAAGCTGGGCTGTGCGGCACACCATCCCATACAGCAACCCCTCAGATGCATGTGATGGCCATACCTCCAATGCACTACATCAATAAAAGTGTTTCAGACGTCCAAGTCTTTCCAGGCTCTATAGAAACCAGTCTGCAGGACCACTTGAGTCAGCAACGCCTACTCAGCCCCGTAGTTAAGTGGAGACCATGAATGTCTCTGTGCTTTGGTCATGCCACAGCTGCCTAGATAATGTACTTTTGGCAGCATAGATCTGGGGTGGAGAACTTTCTGGGGCTGCTGCTGTAAGTGCACAGTGCTGCCATTGCTAGTTAATTAGAGTTTGACCAGCTGGCTGCTTTGAGTGGCTCTCCTCTTCATTAGCAGTTCCATCTCTATGGTGGACGGACTTCTATTGGGTGTTTGTAAGCTGCCCTGCAGGGAGAAGGTGCTGGCAGCACTTGCAGTCAAGCTTGATTTGATTTACAAGAAGTTCCAGATTGGCTCTGTAGCTGATGGGCACTGAAAAGGCATCGTGCTTCCTTCAGTCTTTCTCAGTCAAACTTTCTAACTCCTCCTTCGACTGCCCATGCAGACCCTCTGCATTCACCACTCAAAGCACTCCTGTGCTCTCAGTGTGGGGTGTGGATATTTGAGTCCCAGCAGATCTACAAAGTCCTTGTATTGTCAGGCCAGAAGACTTGGTGCGACTCAAGCATCCACAACCCTCAGTGAGATATCACTGGTGACCTGAGACTAGGCATACCTGCTTCCATTCCTCCCCTCCAAAACAGAGGCTCACTCCTTCTTTTTTCTGCATTGTCTGTTTGTGCTGTAAGCACGTTGGATCTACACAGCTCCACTTGAAATCAGAGCTCCTTTGGAGTTGTTAGACGTTCCCATGATGAATCCCAGTAACAATATGGCTCTCCTCAGGAATCATTGCTGCATCCCCAAGCTCTTTCTAGCAGATCTATCTCTAATCCCAGTGATTGATCAACTTCAAATCTTTCTCTTAAGTCCAGGTTTCTGAGTCATCTGGTGATGCAGTAAAATGGAGATGCGGGAAAGGTACCTTCTCCCTGTGATGATTAGGCATGAACACTGCTCTGGGATCTAAGCAGGTGCTCTATGTGAATACAGAGACTAAGTGCAGATAAAAGGGTAGTTTTGGATGTCTTGATCTCTGTGGGTGCAGCCCTTAAAATCTGACCCCAGGTGGCAATATTTCAACTTGCACTGGTTGCTGTAACTGCTTTTTGTCACATTATAGGAAAGACAACATTGGGTTTCTTTCTGTAACTTCTTCATAGTTTCCTCTCCATAATACTATTGCCTCTTCCAGAATATGTTGTTGAATGACTGCTGACGATTGGTTTTCCCATTGTTGTAACATAGGGTTTGATGAAGGGGAGCTTTGCAATGTCTTGTTGCATCTGAAATTCATTAGAAGGCCTCATCTTTTCTGGATAATGAAATTACCTTTGTAGCGAGGTGCTTCAGAAGAGACAAAATCCTTAAGGCTCATGAGGCATAATAGGGTCCTCAATTCCCAGTGTTTCCAGAGAGCTGCAAACCCCACAAGACTGGCAAAGGGACTGGCAAATTCCTAGTGCCAGTTGAAATTCACCAATTCAAACATTCCTTTGTCTGCCAGTGCTGAGTGCTCCAGGAGCTCTGCAGCCCTCGGCTTCATATGGGGGTGTATGAGGCTGGTGGTGTAAGGGTGGCAGAAAGGCTCTCCCTTTTTAGTAGAGACTTGTATTCATGTTCTTCTCATGTGTTTCCCACCCTTTGCCTGAGTAACGTCACGCTCAGAGAACAAGACTATAAGTGCATAACCTCTAGGAAGATGCTTTGGAAGAGATTTCCCCCTTTTAGGTCTGGTCTGCTCTGCAGAGCAGTTAGAGGGGCTCTTTATTGGTCTTCTATTTCACAACCTTCCCTGGGATGACTGGATCTTCAGTCTTGTTCTTTTTGCATCCTGCAGCTGGGGTTGCAGCAAAGAACTGGGCCGTGACTTGCAAGTATCACTTTTTCTCATGCTTTTTTCCCTGCTCCTGGGTTTGATGACTTTGTGGAAAGATGGATCTTAGATCCTCATCCCTGGTTAATCCCAGCAATTCCCAAAGTGCTGGTTGAAAAGTGAAACCAAGTTGCATGAAATTTCCTGGCAGGGACCTAGGTAGGATTTTTTTCTTAACCTTGGCCAGAGCTGGTCTTTGGCTGTGTAAGCTTGGATCAGGAACTCAGCTTTCCAAAAGTGTTTATAAAGTACTAAATGAGCCCCACTGGGGTCTGCCTTGCACTAGCCTTCCAGAATTACCTGTGCCTTCTCATGGGGATTAATGGAGATGATTCAGTGGTGCTGTCAGTAGTGGTTCCAGCAGGACAATCTAGCTTAGCACCATCTGTGAAGAGACAACGTTTTAAGTTTCTGAATACTTTTGCTAAAAGAAAAATAAATTAGCCTAGTGATTCCAGCATATGCGCTTACTGTTCTTCATTTTGTAATGCTCCGTGCTTCTTTCTGTCCTCTCTTTGCTGTCACCAAGAGCCTAACTCAGCCTTTCAGTCAGGAAACCTGTCTCGTTCCCTTTCCAGGTAACTAAACACAGAATGTTTGTTGTCAATATTTTAAAATATTTAGCTATATAAATTGAAGTGGCCTGGCTGTCAAATGCTGAAAATGCTGGTTATGGCTTCTGCAGTTCAACACCTCTGAAAAATGGGTTGTGTTGACAACACGTTAAAGTGAAATTGGCTTGGGTGCTTGGCCTGGTGGAGACGAAAACTCAAGACGCTCAGCCACTGCAAAGTTGTTTGGGAAGATCTGGCAGAGCTGCGAGGTGAACGCAGGCACCGCGGTCCTCCTCCTCTCTCTGTGGTAGTGATGTGCATGACAGAGCTGGGGAAAGGAGGCAATGTTTACTTATGTTTATATCTGCATAACCTGTACAACTTTACGTAAGAATAAAATAAATATTGTTTGTTTGAACAACACAGAATGTCTGTTATTCCGGGAATTCAAGGGGGGGCGGGGGGGGGCAGTGAAAAGTGCTGTGGTCAGTTTAAGTGGCTGAAGCCATGTCTGGACTATTTGTCATTGGACTGAATCACCCTAGGCATATCTGGACGCATTTGGGGATTGTCTGTTTACCTGAGTGAATTCCTGTAATTTGATCGTATTTTCTGATAGGCGCAGATCTGTAGATCTTCATCCTATTGAATCCCTTCAAGCATTTTAGTGCTGGCTTGTCTTACCTCAGACCCTGCCCAGATGAGAGTCTTGAGAAAGCAGCTGATCAAGAAATCTGTTGGGATCCGTTTGTCATTGCTTCACTTTGTGTGAGGGGGAGTTTCCAATACAATTTCCCCATAAAAGCAGATGAGGGAGATATTAAGCTGCAGTAATCAAAACCTTGCCCATTAAGCGAAGCAACAAGGAAAACCAAATTGGCTGAGAGAAAAGATGAAGTAGCTGGACTGTGCAAGAGTCAAGTGACAATGAGCAATTTTAACTGTACTGCTTCATACGTTATTTTCTCTACTCTAGATTTCCTGGCTGGCATTCTGTGGAGATCCACACAGTTCATTGAGAACTGATCCAGATTTGTTTGCATGATTTACTTTGCAAAGGTCTTTAGGATAATATACAATAAGAAACGAATTGACAAATGAGTAGTGATTTTTGGGTTGTCTTTCCCTAGCTTTATGGGGAATCTGATTTCTATAAGTTGTTGGTGATCTCCTTCCAAAGGAGAGTGGTAGGATGGTGCATCTCTTTAGAAACCCCAGCTCTAACATATAATGTACCCAAGGATGTAATTTGGATGAACACCTCTGCTTCTTCTCATGGAACCGGCAGAAGTGCTTGGGGTGATTCTAAAACATTCTTCACTCGTCTGGTGAAAGACCTCTGCCAGGGAATTGTCCGCAGTTGATCTCAGCCCATGGGAAGAACAGCTGCTTAGCAAGGGATTGAAGGATGAACTGTGCTGGAAAGGACAGATGAGATGATGCTTTCTTCCCCACAGGGAAGTGGCACTCTGGACACATCTGTGTATACAGAGGCAGTAGGTGAAGTGTAGGCAGAAGGGCAGAGAAAGTTGTTTGCTCCAGTCTTGTTTCGACCTCACTGCAGGGGAAAGCAGCCAGCAGTGCTTTGACAGGCTGGTGTGTCTGTTCTCCTTGGAACCAGGTGGGGACCCCAACAGTGCTGGGAGACTAGAGGTAAGTGGCTTACATAGCACATAGATCTGTCAAGGTCCTGTTGAATGGGTAGCACTGAGGAGCGATGATAAGACAGTATTCGGTCATAAACATCAGTGTTTAGTCTCTTGGGGTTCCTCCTTTGCTGATTGCAATTTAGTGTCCCGTGGGGTGGATGTGACCTCTGTGGGCAAGTGCATTTCATGCTGCAGCACATCTTTATGCAACCCCAAATGGCTTCCCAGCCAAAACTCTTCCTGCCCTTCAGCTTGCTGCAGCATCGTGGAAATGAGAGCTATTTGCAAGCTTACAGAGATGAAGCAGATACCCAGGGCTGCACGTGTAGTACCTGTGCACCCTGGCATTCCTCACCGCCCAAGGCAGTGCTGTCAAGAGCTCATTCACTGTCACAACTGCAAATGAGGACAGAGAAGAGCCAGCTGCATCCCTGGGGCAGTGAAGTCCTACTGCTTCTGTGGAGAAATCGGATCAGGAGGAGGAATTTCTATTGGCAGCCCTATCAAAAAGAGATGTGGGCCCAGGCTTTCAAGTTGGGCATGACTGGATTGGGAATTCTGGTCTATGTAAGAGCAAAAGAGCTATAAACCCAGAAGACTAGAGACGTTGCAGAGATGCCCACAAAGATCCAGGCCTGGTCTTGGTGTAAACTTGAGTGAATTTTAATTAGGCTAGGGGGTAAATTTGATTTAGAGGGTGGGAGAGCAGGATGGAAAGGGGCCCACTTGTCTCGGGAAAGACAATTTTTATGAAGGCACCAGCTTCTTATTTAATTGCCTTCCCACACATTTAAGGACTAGGTGTCCTGCAGAGCTTGGTGCAGCAGCAGGGTGGGAGGGTGCTGGCTAGGAGGGCACTTGGGCATAGGAAATGCCCATTTTGCCTTAGGGACAGGGCTGTTTACAAGCTGCTGGAGTTGGTGGATTGTTTCCTTAGGTCATGGCGTGCCAAGTATTGTTTAGTTTAATAGTCTTGTTAATAGGATTATATTTGCCTGGACTATTACGTGAAGGAAAATGATTCCTACTTTGAAAGGAAAAGACACTTCAGTAGCGATGTTGCAAGACACACATCTGTCGTCAAATACTGCTACTAAGCTCAGATGTCTCTGGGCCAGCGCCAAGGTTTCTTCTCATGCTTTACCACTTGGACCAGGGAGGAACACACACGCACACACAGACGTGCCTAGCAAGCCTGTCGGTAGCTTTGCGTGCAGAGCTGGTGCTTGTTGAAGGTCTGTGCTCTCTGTAGAGATGTCTTTGAGCAGGGGTTATCAAACTGGCATAATGAGGCTACATTCAGCAGGTATCACGGCTGGGGTCCCTCCAAATGGCACTAGCAGCCCAGGTAAAGCTAAGCCACCTCATACTGGTGAGCTTTAGTGGATCAAGGACTAGAACGTGGTCTCTCTTAGAGCTTCTCCAGGACACTTACTAGTCCTGGGAAGGTCCAAGGAGCACAGCTGGGACCTTGATGTAGTGTACAGCACTCTAGTTTGAAGGCTGCCAGTCTTGTTCTTTCCCCATCTCTGCCAAGATCATCTCTGCTCCTTTAAACACTTGGCTCCATGTTTCTTCTGTTTCACTTCAGCCACCACCCAAGCAGGGTCAGGCAGCTGCTGGCAAGTGTGAATTGTGACAACTTGATATATGGGGTAGAAAGTGCAGTCAGCAGAATAAGAGCCTGAGAGAAGTGGTTTTCAATTGTGGAGCTCTAAAAATTCTTTCCCAGTAGGACAGTAGACTCCTGAGCGGCTTAGCAGCTCAGTCATGAAGTCTGGCTTTCTGGGCTATCTGCAACAGTTCAGAAATCAAATATGGGTAATTCCCCAGCAAGCAGCTAGAAGAATAATGCATCCTGGGACTTAGTCGTTGATTTATGCCTAACCTTTGGAGCCGGGGCATGTGCGGAAGTCATTACCAGGTCTTCAGCAGAGCTGAGCCGTTGAGAAACGTGGCTTCTCAGCATGTGTTTGACCTGTTACAGTCTCTGTCCAGGCAGCCAAGAAAGCCAGCTAGGAGTACAGAACAACAGAAAAATACCAATGTAGGTTGCACTATCCAGCTTATTTTATAGAAAGAGATTTACATATCTAATATGCAGCACCCTAAGGGCTGGCAAGCAGCTGGTGTTTCTAGATGGGTGAGAGTCTTTTAGTTCCCAGAGAAGCATAGGGCATACAAATAAAGAATGAAAGAAGGTATCCATGCCCCTTTTTTTTCTAAGGGCTTTTCCTTCCGGGAGCAGTGAGACTTTTAAACCCAAGCTGGTTCATCCTCCACAATTACCCCGAACAGTCTCAGATGAGATCATCATTGAGGTGAGCATTCAAACACAGCAGCTGTGGGAGGAGACCAGGTGCCTAGGTATGGGCAACTAGAACTGCCTTCCGCTTTTGAAAACACTGTCACTGGACTGAGGGCATAATCAGAAATATCTGTGCTGTGCATAAATCCTCATTTCTGAATGCAGGAGTGCTGGGGGCAGGGAATGGCAAAGGGCTGGGGGGGTTCTGGGTCTGTCTCAATCTCCCTACCCTGATGCATGTGACTGAAAGAGCCAAGAGCAGCAGAGATGGCTCTGAGTTGTCTCCTGTCACACTGTGCCTTTTTTTGCCATGGGAGTCTCTCTCTTGGTTTGGGATATTGAGGGAACACATGGGACTCTGCTTTTCTCTGTGTGATGTCTCTGGGCAGGATGGGGCCTTAGGTTGTTCATGGACATTACTAACTTAGTCATCTGCACTGAATTTGCCTTTAAAATTACCAGCTAACCTTTGGGGAACCCAAAGGACAGGACTGAGTGGTGGGATCACTCTTAAGTTTTATGCCTTAGCCGAGAAGAGAAGCAGAACATCTTGGCTGTGCTCTAAACAGAGGCAGATGGGACAAGCATTTCTGTTGCTTATGGATCAAATTATTCAGGGTCGAATGATTGCCAGAGAAGGTCATTATCGTTTCATTATGGCACAGAAGGCAGAAAAAACACTTCATTATGTTAGACCAAAGTATTGCAGACAGAGTCCTAAAGCAAAGACTGACTGGGAATGGTGGAAAGAGAAAGAATTTTCTCCCCACAAGTGCGAAGAATGTATGGGATCAAACCTTGTTATTTTGCCCGAAATTCTGCCATGTGCTTCATAGAGGAAGATACTAATTTCTGTGTGCACTTACTTGATTTAACAGAAGTCTTTGAAGCAGAGAAAAGACTCTTCCACTAGGCCACCTAACACCACAGAAAGGGGTGCACTGTAAGATGCAAACACTGCCTTGTGTCGTCTTAATTTCCAGGGTGCTGGTCTGAGGTCCTCACTAATCCTTATGCAGCACTTTCCCACTGCTTGAGCACTTGAATCACACCTGTGGTGCACCACAAGCTTTCACTTGAGACCCTGGCCCCCTCCCTAGGATTGCCTTCTACTTGCTCCGATTTTAGCTGTACTCAAGGAGGTGGATTGCAAAGGGCCTCCATCCTGAAACTTCCCTTGGGGCTGAATGAGGCCACTGGAGATCAGGCACGCTTCCCAACCAGGCTGTTTTTCTGCAGTGTTATCAATGGTCTAAGTTTGTTGGCAAAGGCTGAACAAGGTTGGCCCAGCTCTTGGATGCCTCCTCCAATATCTTGAGCGTTGCATTTGTCAGAGGTGTAGATCATCGTTAACGGGGCTGTGCGTGGTGGTTAGGGGAACTGCTGGGACTTGCGACCTTGCTTTGCCTAGCACATGGGCATCTTGAGCAGGAGAGATGCCAATGTTCTACATTATATAGCACGAGCTCATATATATGAAAATTACAGCTGCAGGGGAGCCAGTGCGAGTCTCCTGTTCAGAGCGCAAAAGCAGATACACTTTGTGTGCTTGTGTTTCTGGCTTGCCCTGAGCGCTCTCTTCGCTGGTGCACATACCTGTGCTAGTCAGATAAAAGCCCACAGGCTTATGTGCGTGGTTGAGACAACTGTATCTTTGATTGATGTGTGGACATAATGCAGATCATCACACATGACCTGCGTCAGAGCCTGACATTTCTTCCTGTAAACTATTCAGCAGATGTTTATAAATGTATTTGTAATCTTTAGCTGGTAAGATCAGCTAAGGAGCGTTTTACAAACAGGAAGGAATATCTAGTTCTTCAGTGGATTTATTTGCAATGTACGACTCATCCAGGTGTATCTGTGAATGGTCTCCTAGCCTGAGAAGCCTAAGTTAGGGCAGCCTTCAGACTAGTTCGAAGAAGTTCATCCTGTTAATTGACATGGCATTCCAGAAAAAAAACCTCTTTCTTTTTTTGTGGGTTGCTATGAGAAGGATTTTTCTCAGCTTTAATATCTGCAGGGGGTAGTTACAAAAGCAGTTGGTCTGTCATTAAAGGAGGATGGAGAAGTCCTGTCTGGCTGAGCAGCGTGTTCATTCTCCTCCATTAAGTCTGCTGAGATCTACATCTCAGCTGACCAAATGGTGTCAAAGTGGGTTATTTCGGTGTATTCTCCTCTTCTCTTTTTGTCAAATCTTATAAACTCTTGGCTTACACTGAGGAAGCCAGAACAGTAAAAAGAGAGTCTGCTTTATGAAATGTCTAGACTTAATGAAAGCAGAGAACACCAGGCCTCTCATGGGAGACTCCCTTTCAGAAATATCTAGGAGGAAGATGGTTAAAATTAAATTTTATAGGGACACTTAAATTCTCTTGTGGAGTACTACATCAGAGATAACCCTGTGTGCTTAGTAACACACTTGGTCTATTATCATGATCAACCGTTGTAACAGTTCTTTTCTTATTGCACTGTCAAAAGTCAAATAAGCCAAAAGCTGTACTGGAAATTCAAAATGGAAAGTAAGCTTGACATAAGTTTCCTCTGAATATCACCAATAGTCAGACTGCTCAGGGCATCCAGCTCTGCAATAAACTCCAATTTATTCTTGTAGAAAGGTCCATTAGGTCTGCTCTGAGTCCCTTTCCTGGGTTCTTGCTGATAAGTGCAGATGATCAACTTGGGACTATTGTCTCCGTAGTCTGCTGCATAGCTCTGGGAGTGAGGGAGAAGTCCAGATTACATAGGCACCATGGCTGGCAAAAAGGAAGAGATCAAAGATGTATTATGTCCCAACTGGCCACCTAGGCTGGTGCCAACTGACCACCCATCCACTGTGGGACCATCCTGGTTTTGCTGTGCTCTGCTAACCCATTTGTGAGATGTGATGTGCAAGGTACAACAACTGTGCCTGTAGAACGGCTCCCACGGCCCTTCAAGGAAGGGAGGTTATGTGTGGTGCAGAAGGAATGGAGGCATCTAGGACATGATGAGTGGGGGACGTGAAATGAAGAGGCAGAGCAGCTGTAGGGCTGATCACCCTTTGCATGTAAGCAAGATTTCACCTCTGTGTGTTTGGATGTTACTTGGCTTCTTCTGTAGGTGGCTTGCCGAGGAACTGTGGTTGGGACCTCAAGTGCCTAGACATAACTTAGGGCATTGCTGAGGCAACTTCTGTACCATGAGTCCTTCTGGGAGACAAGGTGTTCCTAGCAGGTGTGTGTTGTCCCTATCTTGCCTAGACCTTCCCAGCTCTTCCAAAAGGGTGCATCAGTTCCTAACAGGATGAATGAGTCAGAACAGCATGGATGAGTCAGTCACATGAGCTGTTCTGTGCCTTCAGCCTCAGTTCATACTCAGGACAATGGGTGTCACAGGACCAAGCTGGCTGCCTGGAGCTGAGAGGGAAAATGTAAGGGAGAAGCACCAGCAAGTTGAAAAGAAACTGAGAATATGATGCTGGGAAAGGGCAGAGAGGATAGGCAGGGGCAGGGATAGGACAGGAAAGAAACCTGAACAAGTGGATCAAAGCTAAAAACCTACCCAACCAGCTACTACCACCAAGCCTAAGCATCTCCTTGTCCATCCTAGATGTCCCCTCGACTCCTAGTTCACCCTGAGGATTTACATTTGCTATAGTGAGGGAGAGGTAGGTCCTTCTGGCAAAAATCACTGTTGGGAAGGTAATTCTGTTAGTGTACCTGCCCAGAGGGATGCCGAGTGCTGCTGATGCATCAGTGCAGTCTCCCACTGTCCTTCACTCCTGGGTCTTTGATGATCTCACATGACCTCACTTAAGGTTTCATTTGAGGGATGAAGGATTTGAGGGATATGCTGTCACGGTACCTCAGCTCAACTGCACTGTGTCTAGCTCTCATCCAGCTGCTGGGTCTGGGGCTTCCACTCCTTGTTGTGGTGGTGCTTACACAAGGTAAGGCTCCTAATTTTTAAGAAGTCATCTAGTGGCTGCTCTGGTGTCCCTCTTGATTCCTCTTATCTGCAAGGAGGAAAATTCCCTGAAATAGTATTTCTTAGGACCTGAAGGTCTCTTGATGTGTTGAGTCTTGGGCAATGGGCGAACCTTTGTGCCTCAGATCCTTCCAGCCCCATTGCTGAGTTACATTAGCAATGGGGTGGCCTCCTGCAGCCATCCTCTGCTTCCAGCATAGCCCTAGAGAGCCACAGTCCCAGGGAACTTGTTCCTGGACCCAGAGCCTTCCCAGCCTGCCTTCAATGCCCTGTCCCCAAAAACCAGTCGCTCACATATGCTGTGCCACCTCAAAGTGTATCAGGATCTCCAGACAGGTTTCTGGCCATTAGCTTTTCTCTAGATTGGGACCAGGGAGGCCTGGTGCTGACCTAGTTCAGGCACACTGGTAGCCACATTGGGCAGATGACAGCAGGGGATGGTGGTGGCATCCTAACATGTGTAGGTTCCCTCCATCTGGAGAGGGGCTGCTCTGAGCTCAGACCTAGTGCATGCTTGTGGCAGGAAGCTGAGTCTGAAGAACAGGCCTTAGCTGGTGTTTAATTTCACAGGCAGATGAGTCTGGCACTAGGCAGAAATCCTGTATGAAGCACGGAGCCCACCTGGCTCCTTCTTCCAGGATGGATCGAGTAACAGCGAGACAGCAGAACGTACCCGTGGCAGAGAGCGAGGTGTGTGGACCCTGCAGGTGGTCACCTCCCTTTGCTCTGCACATCGAGGTCCTGCACAGCCCGGCCTTCTGAGTATGGCAGATGATGAAATTCCATGGGAGAGACTCAAGAGCAAAGGCACCTTTGCTGAACTGAGGCAGCAGGGGAGACCGAGCCAGCCTGGAGACAGTGCTAGATCTGCTCCTGACCAGAAAGGAGGGAGCATTTGAGAAAATGAATACAATGTTTGCAAGGACTTCAGGAATTGTTCCCTTGTTAATAGAACTGCAATTTGTGGAAATATGATGGAGGGTGAAGGTCTGCAAATACTTAGAGGAATAATGAGCATTGTAAGCAACAAGCACCACAGGGGAGTATGAGAAATAGATTGTACCAGACAGGCCATTTCTGCATAATTACACAATTAGTGAACTGGGGAAGACGGCGGGTAACCCTTCGCAGTGTGCTCTGCTGCGGCGTAGACCTTGTTGGAGACTGGGGCGCCAATTAGCTGGAATAGCTTCCAGTGCGTGCAAAGGATCGATGGAGGGAGGAGCCGCCCCGCCAAGCACTCGTCTGGCAAGGGCGAAAGGGGAGATGCTGCCCGGGAGAATAGTCACTCCCCTCACCGCCCTGGGATGCTGGTGGTCACATGGGGGGGGACGAGCGTGGAAACCCCCACCTTGGGGTCTCGTTGGCGTAATGCAAACGAAAGGAGAGAGCGGAGAAGAAACGGTGAGGCGGAGGGTTTTGGCAGTGAGCGGAGAAGGATAATCTTGGTTATGAACTGCGAGAAACACAGCTAATACCTTTGGGCAAGAACAATTATAGGCAGAATTATGTAATGAGAAGGAGCTATTTGGAAAGCTGTAATTCTGAGAGAGCCCTGGCTGCGTGAGGAGATAACAAGTTGACAGCAGGCTGTTATACGAAGCGGTGCTGAGCTCTCCGCTCCCAGGCATGCGTGGGGAGAGGCGGTAGTAGGTGGGATCTCCTCGGGCCGGCCTTGGCCTCGCCTGGGTGTTAGCGAACAAGATAGAGGTGAATTGGCAGCAACCCAAAAAGGGGATGGAATGGCTGGTGCAGGGCTGGGAGAAGCCAAATATATGGAGTGACTAGGAGAAGAGAGTGTGAATCAAAGTCTGGACACAAGTCCTCTTGTGCCCTCGCACCTGCACAAGACACAGCCTGTTAGGAAGGACAAAAATAATAACGTGGATTTGCTGCTGCTGCTGCTTCCTCGCTGTGAAGTCACAAGTCATTCCCTCAGGCTCTCCTGTTTCTGGATTAGAGAAGTTATGCAAATAAAATGCTCTCTTCATAGCCCTGATCCTAAGGCGGCCGGGAGCAAGGCACAGATTATCTCCCCCATGTCCCTGTGGGACACAGAGGGCTGCGTAAAACCCATTCAGGCTGATCTTACCTGGCTGAGTAGCTAGTGCTGTCAATTCAGGCCTTTCCATGCTGAGTTATTTTTGGGAATCACCAGGGACCTCCTCTCTGCTTTCTTCCCCATAGATCCCAGAGGAATCCCCTCTGCAGCTTGCTTTCTATACTGAGCATCACCGGGCTTCACTGGTCCCTATCCAGGGAGAGTATGTAACTATTCGCGTGACTGCCTGAGCTCCCCCTTTCTTTTCTCCCATGGGCAGAGACAACAACAGATGCTTCAACTGCCCACCTCTCTCCCTGAAGCAGGAGGAGCAGAGCTGTCAGCTTTGGCCCTGCTCTGTTGCTGTCCCCTGGCCACCCGAAGCGTGTAACGGTGCAGATGGCCATGGTGTTGGTGCCAGCAGTCTCTGCCCAGCGGGAACGTGTTCTCTAGCATTGCACAGGCATCAGAGGTGATGTGAACACCTCTGTGAACTCCTCCCTCGGTGGGCTCTTTGATACTCTCCTGTACTGCGCCTGGCTGGGATCGAGTTAATTCTCTGTACAGCAGCTCATCTGGTGCTGCATTTTAGGTTTTTTGACCAAACCAATTCTGATAACGTGCTAACATTCTAACTTCTGCTGAACACCGTTAGCACAGCATCCAAGCCACCTCTGTTTCTCACGCTGCCCCTCCAGTGACTAGACTGAGAGGTGTGCTGTAGGTTGTGAGGGGACACAACTGGGCAGATGATCTGAACAAAGAGCGATCTATTCCATATGGTGTACCATCATGCTCAGCAAGAAAAGGCTTAGCAGTGTTTTGTGTGGGAACTGGCTGGGCATCGGTCTACTCATGGGAGGTGGTGAGTGATTGCCTTTGCATCACATTTTGTTTTCTTCTCTCTTCTACTCATCTTTCACTTATAAACAATTTGTTGTTTCTATTTAATTTTATTTTTATCTTGACCCCCAAGTTTTCTTGCTTTTGTTCTTCCTCTCCTCTTCCCCCATCCCACTGGGAGTAGGAGTGAGCAAGCAGCTCTGTAGTGTTTAGCTGCCCACTGAGGTTAACCCACAGCATCTCCTCCATTGAATCAAATGCAGCAGATCCAATTACTCTGTTGTTTCAGGCACGTTTTAACCAGGCAAATGCAACAGAGAACAGCACCTGCCCTGCAAAATGTGCTCATCAATCTGATCACGTTCTCCACCCACAACACTGCAGTCGGTGATGGTGTAGCTGCTTTTCTTGGTCTTCCAAGGTTCCACAAGAGGTTTCTGGGGAAGAACCCTGTCACTTAGGTAGAGATGTAATCTCTCATTGCTTTTTAAAACAAGGCAGAGCTTGTGTGTTCCAGTCAATATCCTTGCAGAGTCTATGCAAATAGTGGGATTTGTCGGGTATGTCACTGGTAGGACCTTACACCTGCACTCCCTGGTGCTTGCACAGAATCAGAGGCAAGCTGGACCCATAGTGAGCAGAGCCTGCTTCATGGAGTGTTAGAAGCTCTTACACATCTGAGATGTCCTACGTGCAACTTCTTGCCCAAGGTCAGCTTCTGGTGATTCTTGCTCCAGGTGGTCTCAGTTTTTCTCTTCTGACCTTTTTTTTTTAGTTCCAAGTTCTCTTTTGAATGGAGGAACTAACACATCTGATGTGCCTTTTTTGTCCTCGGCCACATGATTGTAGCTTTGGATGCCTTTTATCTTTGCAGAACATCCCCTGGGTCTGGGCAGCAGCCTTTAGGCTGCAGGTCTGAGGAACTAATGGATATAGGGGTGTTGCGACAGGGAGGGGTAATGATGGATGAGGGGATGCAGAGATTAGAGTGATTGCATGTAGGCTGTGCCTCCTATAGACTTCTCTGGGTTGCGCAGGGCTTTGGCTCAGTACTTGGCGGAGGATCACTCTTAGATCCACTCATATAAGCAACTGAGGTGTTAGAGTGCCTCGTATTACAGGGTCCACACATGCACAGGCTCTACTTCTGCTTCCACTCCTCCAGCACAAGACTGACCCTGCGAGTAGGAGAAGGGCCAGGGAGGAGAGGCTTTATGCTATCGCTGAAATGTAAACATTCCTAAAAGCAACTTTCTGATTTCTTTGTAGGAGGCTATAACCTGCTGGGGCCGTCAGCACTTTAGCAGAGTTGCATCTAGAGAAAAAGAGACCATAAGAATTCATGGAATTTTCTGCAAAACTTCGTGGCCTTTTCTGGTCGGATGTCCTTGCAAGGCTTAGGACAGAGGTGTGAATGGAGGATACCCCGTTCATTGGTTTCACCTGAAAATTACTGTTGATTCCAGGGGCAAGTGGAGGAAATGGAAATAAAGAGGAAGTTTTGAAGGAAATGGCAGATGTCTCTAGTTAGGATGAAAACTGTCCATGAGTATTTCAGAGACTTTGAGGGCTTAGGTGGCTGGCTCAGCAAGGATCTGGCTTCTGCTTTTAAGGTGTCAGGGCTGGCCCTTGAGCACAGACACAACTTAACTGGAGCTGTCCCAGACAAGTTAGTGAGTGTGAGCCAGTTCACAGCAGGGTTGTTCTGAGCAGCCTTGGAGGCTGTGTTTGTGAGAAGTGAAGTATAAGTCTGTGATGTAAAGCCCATTGGCTGAAGCCTGGTAACACACAAGTCCTTGGTTCTGCTGCTTCCAAAGCAGAGGCGAAGCCTGTGTCCAAGCTCAGCACTGACTGACTGTCACGGCTCTGGTGGGCCAGGAGCACCCACAGCCATGAGGGATGTCCCGATGATAAAGCACAATGACCGTCCTGCCTGCAGTGTGAGGATGCCTAAGCATCAAAGGGTACCTGTGTGAGGCACCCCACTGAGCCATCTCATAGCACCCATCTTCTCCAACAGAGCAGCCTTGTCTAGCCCTCCATGGAGCCGTTGCAGACAAGGGCTGGGGTTTATCTAAGCTGCCAGTGATGCTGCTGTCGTCAGTGTCCAAGAGATGGGCTTCCTGAATGTGTCAGGATTGGGGACAGGCCATGTTCAGGAGGCCAATCAGCGCTGGCTTCCTTGTCTTCCTGCCGGCTTCCAGAAGCAAATTCAGCTGGGTTTCAGTAAGAGTCGATAACATAAGCTCACTTCTGTGAGCAAAAATATGTATGGTTATAAGACGTAACTTCTACATGATAAATCATGTCAAGGTGAGGATTTCATTCCTTGAGGATGAAAAGGAAATGAAGATGCAATGTGAAATATCTCACTCAGGCTGGCGGGGTCAGGAGACTCTGTCAATCATCCGCAAGACCTGTCCCATTTTGGAGCTGTGTTTGATCATGCAGTGGTGGGGGAGTAAGGCTGGACTTGGGAGCGTGCAGATGTGCAACATGAACATGGCAAAATGCCATTTGTGCAGCAGAGGTGGTGGTCAGATGGAACTTATTTGGGCCCTTATTGGGCAAATAAATAGCCTGTACTTGTTGCGTGTGGGTTTCTTTGTTGTTTTGTTTGTTTGTTTGTTTTCAACAAAAGATTTGGCACCAAGAGGAAAAAAAAGAAGAATCATGTTTCAAGTTTACAGTTTCCCAGCTTGTTAGTTCCTGCAGACAAACCTATAGCACAGCTTTTGTTGAGCTGATGATCCAACAAGTGCCAACATCATCTCTTCTGGCACAAGATGCTTATTGTGAAGAGATAACCCCCAGGATATGGGGTTTTTACCCTGGTCCTGGAGGTGCCCTCTGACCAGCGACAACAGTATGGCCAGACTGCTTTTCTATAGTTCTGTGTCAGAGAACCTGCTGGTAGAATTCTTTGTATCTCCATTTCAAGGTGGGTCAGGAGCCTGAGCTTTGCTACTTTCACAATGCCGTAGTCTTTCCGTCAAGCCTGCGGTGTTTTATAGGAACAAGGATGTGGAGAAATGGTGTCCAGCAGGTTACCTTGATAAGCCAAAGGGTTGCTGACAGCTACAGTCCTACAGTGTCTTCTTTTATTCTGCTTCTCTAGAAATAATGACCAAGTATTTCTGGATATAACCAATTTGGAGTCGACTCACTGTTAAACGGGAGCTGACACTTCTAGGACGGACCATGGAATGTGACATAGAGGTTCCCCAGAAGCTGATGGCCACCTCCTGGTGATGCCAGTTAGAGCAGAGTTAAGCCAATACCGAGAGTTTCTGGAAACGCCATAATTTAAAACGGATCATTGTGCTCCCAAGATTGCTGCCGTAAATACAGCCTCAGAAGCTCGTGGAGTGTGTGCTCCTGCCTTTGCTTCTGAAACTGGGAGACTGGAGGAGCTGGAGTGGGCTTGCTGCCTGCGTTTCAGCGAATATCAAGCTGCACTGATGGGTCAGCACCTTTTTTTTTTTTTTTTTTTATTCCCTTTTTAAATCTCCATCAGGCTGTGGGGTGTTGTATTAATATTTTCTTTCCAGATGCAGACCTTGCTGTTGCGAGCTGCGCTGTTTTTCCTCTGGAGAGCACGCTGCTGTTCTTCATGGGAGTGGTGCCTTATAGCCTCCCAGAAAAGAAGCCGGAGTGCAATGCAGCAGTGTGACTCTTCGCTGCAGACTCCGTTCTCCACTGAGCCGATCTGGGATTTTTGTTTTGAAGAAGTAATTTTACAGCTGCTGACTGCAATGGATACTGTGTGTGGGAAGAGGTAGGGAGGTTCTCTTTCACCTGATCTTGGGTCTGACCTCCTGGGGATTATTAAGGAGTCCCAACTTGTTTAGGGTGGCATATCGGCAGCTGGTAACAAGGGGAAGGATGCTTTGCCTGGTAAACTGGTAAACTCACCCTGCTGCTCAGTATGGCAGTGTGTTGTAAAATCAGTATGCTGGATTTCATGCATGAATTAGCTGTGGTTAAGGTATAGCTCAGTCTCTTATATAATTACATGCATTCTCTTTTTTTTTTTTTTTTCAGCTTAAAGCTGTACAGGAATTGTAAAGCCTAGGAAAAACACGAGTTGATACTGTTTTAGGTTATATCTCTCCACGAGACTGTTGAAAGCAATAAGCATTGCAAGTTCTTTCAGAATGAAGCGCGAAGTGACTTGTGAGAGCACAGCCATTAAAATACATGCCAAACACTAGATGAGGTACCTGGGACACCAAACTGGAATACCCTTCCCGTTGGTTTTATTATATCAGTGAGGACTGAAGTCACTTGCTGGATTTGGCTCCTGTGTTTGCATGTTGGGATTCAGGAGAAAGCATATTCCATATGTCTGTGATGCTAAGGCTGGATCTAGAGAGGTGGATCCCTGCCTTGGGACAGGGGCCAGCCAGTTGGGTAAGATATCAAGGTGTACAAGATGTACACCTGCCAAGGCAAAAATTAATCTGCATGTAATATTCCTTGTCTGTCTGTCACAGGTGAGACTGTGCTTGCTGCCAAGGTACAAAAATACCCATATCCGGTGTTGCTGGTGTTGTTTCTTCCCCTCATGTGTCTCAGGCTGTTTAGGACAGTGGGGCCAAGCCAGATGCTGCCACTTCTGCTTCTTAGACTTTGCAATTTCCATTTTCTGAAACTGAGCTGTGTGTTGTTGTGCCCGGCTTAACCCTTTTAGCACTCTTCGGCAGTAGGGATTCTTTGATTATTTATTCATTAATTGGAAAAAAAAGTAGGGCATCATCTTAGCTCCATTTGTTGCCTTTAGCAAATCTCCGCTAAACACAAGCGCTTTGGGAAGATGATCCCAAGAAAACACAGACTTTGTGTCTTTATCAGGAGTCAAGGCACTGATTTGCTGGAGTGGAGGAAGAGCTATAGTTTATCTTCAGAAATTATAGGAAGCAAAAAAATGCAGCTTTCATGTGAAGGAACCTGTGATAAAAGATACTTCAAGGTGAGAACAAAATTACTAAAGAAAAAATAGTAAGGAGGAACATGTGTTTTGTTGTTTAGGTTTGGTTTTGTGGTGGGTTTTTTTTTTTTTAAGAGACACATCCATTTGGGAGACAAGGATGTGCTAGCAAGGGAGCTATCACTAACAGTAAAACATCAAAGTCCCTCAAAACTGTACATCTGACACTAAGTTATCACATTAAAGCAAGGAAACTCTGTTTGGGCCTCATTACGCCTGGTAAGTGCTAGCTTATTGGTTTGGCTGAACTGGTGGTTGACATGGGGCCAGTGCTCATGATGGGTTTTCATTCATAGGCGCTAGCAGATGAGGGTCCTTATCAGAAATCTATATAAGACCTCCTGAGGATTCAAAGGATGTGATTTCCCAAGGGTGAGGAAAACTGAGTGAAGTTGGTAAGGTGTTAAAACATTCACAGGAAAACGTAAGAACAACAATTTGAACAAAGGCCAAGAAAGTTGAGATTTCAGAGTCAAGAAAGAGGATAAGATTTAGCTAATAGCCATCCTAGCTTGGTAGCAATGAAAACAAAACTGGAAGCAAGAGTAAGATTAATCAGTTTCGAAAAGAGAGAAGTAGGTAGCAATCCATGTGCATCTGGAGTTATGGTGTGTAGCAAACAAACTAAAGACAGCTGGAGTGCAGCTCAAGTACAGAATTAAGGGACTCTAGAAACATATTAGTGGAGAGGAATACAGTTATGAGCCAAACAGTGAAATAATCATATGGAAATCATCATTCATAATGACTTAGAAGACACTAACTGGTCAGTAACCACTATTATCCTGCATTTGGAAAAGAAACTGTATGTTGGGCTGCTACTGTCCTGTGACTAAAAATGCCCAGAGGATGTTAATATACATAAGGCTCAAACTGCAAATCATCAGGCTTGGTAGCTTTTATCTAAATAGCTCAAAGCAAGGTTGCTTAGGTTCTTTCTAGTGTATACCTCTCGGCTTCTCTTAAGGCTGCATACAAGGTATTCAGATGTCCTCTGCTCAAACTAGAAAATAAGTGTTATAAGTTCTTTGATGTACCTTACATACAGGCAAAGAAGCGATTGATCAGCACGTACCTAAACCTCATTGCTGGCAGACAGTCACTGCTCCATGAAGTGTTTCTAGTGAGATCATTGTCACCAGCAACCTGGAGTTGAACATGCTTGTAAAATTAGCAAGGTAACACAGAGACCGATGGAGCTTCAAGCATCAGTGGGGAAAAAAGAAGCTAGAGAGGGCAGTCTTGAGTGTCTTGGCACACTGGCCCTTTTAAAACCAAAGGAAGCTTCACGACAGAGAGTGGTGCTATGAAGGAGCAAGAAATTCCTCCTCGTTGTAGAACAGGGGACTGTGTCTGGCAGAGCAGGGGCTTGGTAGGAGCTGCAGTAGAAACACAACGGAGCAGCTTTTCCTTGCGAAACCCAGAGCCCGAATGTGACTCTTGGGGGTTAAAAGGCTGGGAATGGGTGGCAGTAGGGATTTTGCCTCTGTATTTGCCTCTTTACACAACAGACAATGGAATAGCGCCTGGTTTTTGTGTTCTTAGCTTAAATAGGATATTGCAAAATGGGATAGCCACAGATATGATCCCTGAGCTGGGGAAAATGCCATACAGCAAGCAATGGAAAAAAGCTTGATCTGTTTAGCTTATCAAAAAAAAAAGATTGAGGGATAACTTGATTACAGTGTGTAAGTACTTCCATGGGAGAAAATACCAGTTGCTGAAGGGCTTTTTAATCTAGAGGAGAAAACAAGAGTAAGAAACAATGGCTGGACAGTGAAGCCAGATATTCCACTTCAGACCAGGCAGACATTTTTAACAATGAGGGTGATTAACCACTGGGAGAAGATCCCAAGGGGGCTGATAGCTTGTTCATTTCTTGATGTCCATACACCAAGCGGGAGTGCTTCTCTGGAGGACATGCTTTACTCGTGGCCGTGGAATCGGATTTGATTCATGGATACTGGATCGAATGTGCTGCCCAGTGCCTTATGGGTTGTGGCCCTCTTGGGCCTTTGAAGCCCTTAGCTGCATCTGGGAATGATTTGGTGCTACTCTGGGGCTTTCCAGCTGGGGATCCTGGTGGACTTCTGAGGCAATGTCAGCATGGCCTGCTCTGTAGAAGGAGGTTGGGCTGAGTCACTCATCACATGTTGGACCTGTGGAAAAGGGCCTTGTTAACCCCCAAGCAGATAAGACACGGACTTAACCACCTAGAGTTCCCAGAGATGGAGGACAGAAGCGAGAAGTGCAGGTAAGGTCTCTCCAGCTACTCCTAGCTTTTGGAAGGACTTCGTAGTACACCAAAGGACTGGGTACGAGGGCAGGTGAAGTCACTCTGATTTATAGTGGGAATAACAATACAAGGAGAAAGGCCAGCTTAATCCCCCTGCAGGGTCACAGCAGAATGAGAATGGATTGCAAGCCTCTGCCCTTTTCTTTAGATTCCACTGCCTTTCGTGTATCGCTGAGGTCTGAACTTCAGCAGGTCCCCAAAACACTGACATCTGTGATGCTCCAGAAGCTGTTCAGAACTTACTTGCAGCCAGAGACAGAATCAGCAAGCAGAAAACCACTTCTGGACTTCATATGCCCAAGACACTCTCAGGGGAGCTACTCCCATCCTGTAGCACTGCTCGCCTTGCCTTCCCACCGCAACCCAGTGCATCTTTTCAGACAACTGGGAGCAGTGAGCAAACGGTTAAAGTTTTCCTTCTCCACCCAGTGGTGGGTGTTGTCTGTGTCAGAAACAATATAAGAACAGTCGGAAGTTGCAGCTGGCAAGTAACATTTGGAGTAGCAGTCGTGGGGCATATAGATCTGGTGTGGACTGTCTTTTCCCGAGACTGTAAACACTTGTGCAGAATGTCCGAGAGCAAGAAAAAAGGGAAAGGAAAGAGCAAAAAGAACAAAGAAGGGAAAAAGGGGGAAAGAGAACCTGACCCAGGAAAAGGTACTTCCCATTTTTAACAAATTTTACTTAAAGGAAGAAGAGAGAAGCCAGAAAACCAGCAGGAAAGTACTTGTGGGTTGCATGAGGGTGCAAATGATAGGGAGCGTTTGCCAGGCAAGTGTGTAAATCTCCGCATCTCATTCATGTTTCATGCTGTTCTAGGTCTGCTTTCTTGCTTGTTTTCATTCTGTATTTCTTCTTCAGTGCAAAATGGCAATGCTTGAAGAGGGTATACTAAATTAACATTAATAT
>WTSP01015374.1:0-44517 GCA_025331215.1 Actenoides lindsayi | reverse complement strand
TTCCCTCCCCCCCCCCCCCCCCCCCCCAGTTAATTTGTAAGCTTTAATTCTGCAGTGACCTACAAGGTCACAAAAATTTAGTTGATTTGAAAAGGGTAATGATTTTTGATACTTTTCTCCCTTCAATCTGAAATTAGGTAGTGGTTTCAAAATTGAAAGAAATCAGAGGTACACTCAAAATAACTATGGGAGTCCTGTTCCAATGGAACATTAGACAAAACCAGGGATGTAACCCACTTCTCTTTGATGTTGCACAGCATCGCAGAATTAGAACCAAACTTAGCATCAGCCCAAACTTAGGAGACCAGGGATTTTGATACCTACCTGGCACACTCTCACCAATGTCTGGATTAGGAGAGTGTTCTGAGGAACACCTAGGTTCACGGCTGCATGCAGACTGAACACCAGGTCACCCCGTGTCATCCTTCGGGACTCACGCAGCAGCTGCTGACAAAGCTTGGGAAAAGCTGGGTGCTCAAAGATCAGCTGCTTCTCGTAACGCTGCTGCTCTTCAGACAGGTTCTTGAAGAGCTTCCATGCTGTAGTTAAACAGTTTGTGAAATGCTTAACAGAAACAGCAGACTCCGAAGCCAAGTCCAGGACATCGCTAGGACAGGTACATTTCTGGAGACTATTAAAGAAGGCTTCACTATGATCCATCACATTCTTTACTTTGAAGCTCTCAGAACCATCCCACTTTTCAAGTTTCAAGGGGCTCTGAGGAGCCTGTTCACTCACCAAAGCCTCTGTACTCTTCTCTGGTTGTATTTTAGCATCTGTGCTAAAAACATCCGTCTTTTGAGATAGAAGTCGAAGAGATGATCCATGCAGAGAAGGAATAATATTTAAAAATAATTTCCTGACGTTCACATTTTCCAGGCAATCCCTGTATCTACCAATCCGTAAAATGTGTTTTCTTGTTGTGGCTGAAGATTTGAGAGTGAGTAGAGAATTGCACCTATGCATGCATCTAACAGTACTCAGCAAATAACTTATTTTATTATTCATTTTTCCTTATGTTTCATGAATAGATTTGAAATGTCAACTCAAAGTAAGAAATCCGATGAAATCCTATCAGTGCAAACAGTTCTGGAGAAACTGTGTAAGATCACTTATCTGTAAAAACAATCATAAATTATGTATTAGTTACCAAACTTTCAATTCGTAAAGTTCCACTTGCCCAATATAAGCACATTGTTTACAGGGAAAAAAAAAAATAAATTGAAAGGATTTGGAAAAAAATCCTTGGAAAATTACTTGCAGAGGAACATCCATCTGGTCTCCTACATTTTAGGCAAATATGTCAACACAAGGCTAACTCATCCTGGGTGTCAACTCCTTCTACTGTTTTAACAAAACCTATGCTGCGAGGGAGAGTCTCTTCCTAACTTACGTTTCCCCGAGCAGACGCATCAACTGACAGGGCTGGTGAGTCACCGCCAGATCTTCAGCTCCAGCTAACAGAACCCTGCCCGCCTGTCCCAGCCAACAGCCTGTCCCAGCCTCCCTGCCGCCTGCCCACGGGCCCGCCG
This sequence comes from Actenoides lindsayi, assembly GCA_025331215.1. Taxonomy (NCBI): domain Eukaryota; kingdom Metazoa; phylum Chordata; class Aves; order Coraciiformes; family Alcedinidae; genus Actenoides; species Actenoides lindsayi. Next base: position 42,985 of record WTSP01015374.1, on the reverse strand, counting down.
CCTGCCCGGCGGCCGCGACACACCTGGGTGCACGCTCCCAGGGCCCGGGGCACCGGGCGAGGCAAAGCCTCTCGGTTTGGGGCTCGCCTTCCGCACGCGCTGTGAACTCTGCCCAGGGGGGTACAGTACCTGCGGCGCAGGCCCGCGGCCCGGCGCCAAGGGGACAGAGGCCTTTCCGCGGCTCCGCACCGGCTCGGAACATGCGGGCGCAACGGGCAAGCGATCCCGCCGGGTCGGGCCGGGCCGGGCCGGGCCGGGCCGCTGGCGGCCCGCCTCAGCCGAGACGGGACGGGCCGGGCGGATCGCGCAGCAGACCCGCTCCGCCCGCTGGCTGTTACCTGTCACGCGGCTCCGCCATGATACTCGGGCTCCCCTTCTCCGCGCGCTCTCGGCGGGCCTCGCGAGACGGACGGCGCGGGCCGAGGGACAAACGGCGAAGGCGCGCGGCGCGTTGCCGCGCAACGCCGGAGCGACCGTTGGAGGGTGCTGCGCCATGGCCAGGCTCGTGCTGGCAGGTGAGGCGCCGCAGCCGGGTGCGCGAGTAGCGGCCGCTCCGCTGAGAGCCTCCGTCACCCCTCTCCCTTCAGTTTCTGGAGGGCTCGCCGCGCAGCCGTTCCCGAGCCCGCCTCCCCACCTTGTCCCGTCGGTGAGGCTTCTGCTGCGCTGCTGCAGTCGCCCCCGGCGTTGCCTCCCCAGCAGCTTCAGCGCTGGCTGAAGACACTGTTTCACCTCCCAGTTTATCCTTTCGTTGCTGCCTCGTGTGCTTGTCTTGTTACTTTCTGGGAACTCATGGGATGCGGGTTATGTGAATTTTTTATTTTTTTTTTAATTGGAACAAATAAAAAAACCCAGTTAATTGGAACAGTTAAAAAACGCATGGCCTGTTAAGACCTTATTAGTCAATGTCACTAAATCTTGATTTGTGGTGTTGTCACTGAGTTCATAGGTAAGGCAAATTGCCCTCGTTATGCCAAAGCTGAACTCCTGGCTGACTATCTCCAGACTAACTTGCCAGACTTCAGGGTCCACAAGATCACTCACCACCCTGACAAATGGGAGGTAAGGGATTTTAAATCAAGTCCTTGGTAGGTGCTCCAGTGCTCTACAAAGCAACAAATGTGCTTATCTGTAGGATGTCTCTCCTGTATTAGTGTTTAGATATGAGGTAGATGTACTGCAGAAGCACGTTTGGCTATGAGAGCCAGACAGAGGAAAACTTTGAAAGTTGTGAGAGACTGGCATTCTCATGAGTCTTGCCACAGAAGATGGACACAAAATGTGGATCAGCCTAAAGCTGTGTTTTGTCAGTAAGAAGTTAAAGTTTTTTGTTTTTTTTTTATTATGTATAAATGGCCACTCAGCCTGTACATCTTCTGCCCACTGTGATTGCGTATGTCTTCAGAGTTGTTACTTTGTCAAGAACATTTCTGGCATTCAAGTATGAAATTAAACTTCACATATTTCTTTACAATGTGGATGGGCCTTTTGGAGTATTTTCGCTGTAAACATGTTGCCATGTCTACAGAGTAATCCCTATAAAGACCTGAAAAAAAATGCAGTGTTACTTCATGAGATAGACAGTACAATGGTGCTTATTACCTCTTGTATTTTGCTTGACACCTCAGCCAAATAGCTTGAACAGTTTTGTGAATAGCAGTTAACCTCTGTAGCGTACTTACCTTCTGTGGATAAATAGGAAGTCTCAGATTGCTCCCTGCTCCACAACATTGCTATCTTCAGTACTGCTAAGACAATTGAGCAAAATCAAGCAGAAGTAGGACTTTTTGCTCTTGTGCTGAGATATCATAGCGTATCACTATGCCTTGCTTTGTGTTATTCCCCCATTTTGTGCACACTGGTATGTAAGTTTTGAAGCACCTTGTAATTATGTATTGAGAGGAAATAATAGGAACATTTACAGCTGTAACATTTAAGTGTTATAAAATGTGAAAAAGTATTAAAACATTTTGGTGGGGATGTTTACATTAGCAGTGGCTTCATGACATTTGTGAAATGAACAGATGGGAACACAGACAGTCTCCTATCATTTGGAGAGAACTATTGGACCGTGGAGGGAAGGGTCTGCTTCTGGGAGGACTTAATGAATTTCTGGAATATGCTCAGGTAATTAGATGCCTTTAATACTGTAAATCCATCTTTTACATTTTCTTATAACGTTGTTCTTTATTCCTTCTTCAAAAGTAAAATAAAGCTATTCTTTCTAATGTTACCTTGCTGTGATTAGAGATCATCCTTTTTGTTCTTAGCACTATTATGGCATCACCTCTATGATGTTGACTGAGGAAATGTTAGACATTGCTGAGGAGAACCTGCAGGCACACATTGAAATTGAAAAAGAGGAGGAAGAGACTAAAAGCCTTATCAAGCCTTTGCAGATCTGGATCACCAGGTGAGAGTAAAAAAAGATATCTATGAAGTTCACTTAGCTTCAGAAGAACGCCTTTTTTCCTTATCATGTGTAACAGGTGTAACTATCTAAAGTTATACATGATTCCTTGTAATTTGCTAGTTTGAGTTAGGTTCTATGCCCCTCACTATGAGCATTCAGTATATAATTCAGAAATTATGTCTACTTTTGTTAAGTGAAGGATGTGAACAGGCAATATTTAGACCTCAGTTCACCTTAGGGAAAAGCAAGTTGAAAAAGAAAGCTTGCCAGATAAGCTAGGGATTTTGTAGCACAACTGTCTTGCATTAAATGTTTTTGGAAATATTTAAATAAATAAGGCTCTTGCAGTTTTAGAAATTTCTGTATTTCTGGTAGTCCTAACAGAGCTCCTTAAAAAAATTGTGGTTCTTTAAAGACATCAATTTTTAAGTGAAAGTATCAACTGAAAATGTATAGGATGAAAAACCTTCAAATGAAAGGAGGACCCAACTGTTTTAATTTTTAACCCAATAAATGACAGAAAGAGCAATAAAGAATCCAAGCTAATGGTCTATTTAGACATAATCAAATACAAAAGAAAGATCTTTGTGCTTATTTATGTAGTACTTCCAAACAAGCAGTGGTTAGTCATCAACTGTAATTTTTCTGTATCCTTCTCTTATCAGTGCATCAACTCCAATCTGTTATCAGCTGATCCCTCTGCTGGCAAATGGACAAATTTTTGGGATGACCACAAAAATCAGTATCCATTTGCTTGACACTGACCAATTTAAGGAAGTTCTTTGCAGTGTTGTAATGGAAGCTGAAGATATGGCCTTCCCACTCCTCCACAGTATTTCAGAGCACACTGAAATAGATGAGGCTTTTATTAAAGCTGATATTATCATTGTTCTCGATGATGTCCTTTTAAACTGTGAAGTCCAACCCCTTGAAAACTACATCAGAGAAGTGGGTGAGATCTGTCAAGTGTATTCTCCCCTGATTGAGAAGAATGCCAAGAGAGAGGTCAGAGTAATTTCATCAGGAAAAACCTTTGTAAACCTTAAGGCGATGATGATTATGACATACGGCCCGTCCATTAAGCCTGAGAATGTCATTGCCATTGCAACACCCTGGGAAAGTGCAGCAAAAGCCATGCTAGCCAGGAAGCTGAGTATGAACGCAGCAGGTGAATATTTACATATTCTGATGAAGTTGGGGAATTCAGTGGGTGGGCACCTTTGGGCGTATATATCTCATTGCAGAACACAACTGATGTGTGTGCAGAAACGCAAGCACAGCGGTGCATCCACTGAATTGATTGGCTATCCAGAATGCCAGGGTGTGACTAGCAGGTGCTACCATTTCTTTATGCTTACCACTGTCAGGATCCCTGCCTGATCCCATCAATGTCCATTCTTTTGCTAATACTTAGTTGCAGCCTTGCCATTCTAATGTGTATTTCATGCTGGAAATACACTAAGGACTGAGCTGCATTGAGGATCAGGAGCTAGGAATTCAAGATTGCATTTGCACACCGCAGCACATTGTTATTTTGGAGACGCACAAACTAGCTGTGAATAAACATGACAACATACTGCTGTGCAGACAGTGATGATATAGTAGCACTGTGTTGTAGTAGTTTTTCTGGGTTAATTAGCTTTCTTTCTCAGGTCAGTTATTATAGCTTGGTTATGTTTGCACAGTCCTGCATTGCATAGCAGAGGTGTGCTGCAACAGCCTGCTCAACACCAGGATTCTTTCAATGTTGCAGGGGTAGGAACTGGTCGTCAATGACAAATCTAGATATTTTGGAGCCTAAAAGTAAGTTAATAGGCTGAATAGCCTATCAGCAGGTTATTTGAGAAGTTCCTTTTGCATTATAGCAGGAAGTTTTGTGGGGTTTTTTAATGGTTCCTTACTGTTAGAGAGTCTATATTTGCATGTACAGAATTTTAAAAGGAACATTGCTGTATGTTTGCAATATGATTTGTCTTGTTTTTTGACAGCTAAGTATTTGCTAGGTTTTGTCAATTACATACAATAACACAATATAAATTAAAGTTCCTTTTTCAGCTTATGATGAGGTTTCATATGTTATGGAGAACCTTGTTGCATTTTTCAGATAAAATCGTTACTACTATCAAGGCAGGACACTGAATGGAAGAATAATACATCTTGAAAGGGACTTCTGGAGCCCATCTAGTCCAGCCTACATTGTGGAAGTATTTGTCTATCCTTATTAATCTGTATTTTGCTCTGTTACAGGAGTTAAAGATGTGATTGTTTGGGGCAATATTACTGGCTGTAAATACATTGATTTGTCACATGCAAAACTTTATGGATGTGACTGTGCTATTTGGGGCCCAGATGATTTTCCACATCGTTTGTTGAATGTGATTTATGATAGGTACAGTACAGATTATATTTTTTAAAAGTAAAACTAAACAACTGTTTTTAATCCATGTTTATATGAACATCAAGAAAAGTTTTTGTTTTCAAGATTTGTCTTTACTGACTAGCACTCTACATAAAGGAAAACTCAAGTTGAAGTACTTGCTCTGCAAGAGAAGTTGAGTAGTTCTTAGTGCTATACATAGTTCTGACTCTCCTGCCAACTTTATTTGTAACTATATTTTCCTAAATACTAAGTGTATTTCTCTTCTGTCATATCATGGGCGGCCTATAAGGAGTAATGAAAGTCCTGATAGTGACTTAGATGTCTAGTATACATGAACAAATTTTCAAATAATACTAAACATACCTGCATCTTGAAGTACCTGAATTCCATTGCACATACAGCCTGAGCACACTAATGTTGTCAGTTTCCCAAGCTAGACACTTTGTTAACGTATGTAATGAGGATAGTTGGCAGACAGATAATTCGTGGAAAGAGAAGTACCAGAGAAAGGATGGGTGCAGTGAGAGGGCAGCAGATGTAGCATGCCTTCAGGCCTGGCTATGTGGAGGTCCTGCTCTGATCTAACCCTGGCATTTAGTGGACAGCAAACATTTCTTCTGTTCTATACTTGTACTGTGACTAACACAGGGTGATTATGGTTCATGGCTGGCTTTTACATAAGACAATAATACATAAAAATAATAGTAGAGATTTTGACTTGAGTAAATGACCTAAATTTCATAGAGCCACCTTTTGAGCCACTTTTTGTTAGACCCTGTTTTTTCTGGTTTTAAGTGTCTTGCCTTCAGTAATGAAGTGTGAATAAGTTTTGACTATTTTCCTCCCTCAGGTTTAGTTCTTTTTTTCTCTATAAAACTACTCTTCCTTCAGTCAACATAGTTTTTCCTTCTTCATTTTTTTCCCCTCTTTTTTTTCTTGTTAGTGAATGGATCCATTCAGAAATTCTATCTGCACAGAGTTCACTGAGTTCCCGGATCAGTCGATGTGTAGGAATGTTACCTGCTCATGCCATAGCCACTGTACTGAGATACTGGTATCATGGATCTCCTCCTGGGGAGGTTGTTTCTGTGGGAATACTTAGTGAAGGTAAATCTACTTTTGCTTCACATATTCTCTTGTAGCTTTCCCTTGTATGTATAATGTAATTATTTAATCAAGATCTTTAATTTAATAAAAGCTTGTAAACCAAATCATGATATGATGGGAGACAGTTTTTTTCAGCATAAGAACCTCCAAATTTAAGAAATTCTGCTGTGATTTGATACTCACTTTTTACAAGCATCTCTTGGATTAATATTGTCTTGTTGCAGTTTGTCTCTTAGTCTTTTAGTTCAAATGCTTTTCTGGTGTATGTGTTTTGTGCAAGGACTCTTTATAGTTCTCAGAGCCTAAGCTATAAAAGCATGTTCATCTTGTGTAGTTGTGTGGACCAATAAATGGAATGTTTCACAATAGCCATTTAACCCTTGTATGAAATGAAAAATTATTTATTCTTCCCCTTTTTAAGATGTACAATTGTTACAGCAATTGTGTTACAGCATAGGAAAGACATGGACCTGTTGGAGAAGGTCCAGAGGAGGGCCACAAAAATGGTCAGAGTTCTGGAACATGTCTCCTATGCAGAAAGGCTGAGAGAGTTGGGATTGTTCAGCCTGGAGAAGAGAAGGCTCTGAGGAGATTTTATTGTGTCCTTTCAGTACTTAAAGGGAGCCTATAAGAGGAATGGGGAGAATCTTTTTAGTAGGGTCTGTTGCAGTAGGATAAGGGGTAATAGTTTTAAACTAAAAGAGGGTAGATACAGACTAGATATAAAGAAGAATTTTTTTACTATGAGTGTGTTGAAACACTGGAACAGGTTGATCAGAGAGGTGGTAGATGCCCCATCCCTGGGAACATTCAAGGTCAGTTTGGACAGGGCTCTGAGCAACTAGATCTAGGTGAACATGTCTCTGCTTCCTGCAGGGGAGTTGGACTAGATGACCTTTAGAGGTCCCTTCCAACTGAACCCATTCTATCATTCTATGAATCGGGTACATCTAACTAAAATACAAAATTACAGTAAATGGGGAACTCTTTAGTCTTTGAACTGTACACTGGAAAAGGCAGTCTCCATTTATACTAAGATTGTACAGCTGTGGATTTTTGCAGGTCTGTAGGATTTAGTATTGACACTGGTAAGGATGTGTTTTTAAAGAAAAATAATGTTTGGATCATTTTTTCCATCATCTTTAGGTCAATTTTGTGTTCCTGAAGGAATTGTCTTCTCTATGCCAGTGAGGTTCCAAAATGGTAACTGGGAGGTCATGACAGAATTAAATATTAATGAAACGACCCAAGAAGTTCTGGGACGCTTAGCCCATGAGCTGATTCAGGTGATGGTTTCTTGTATCTAATAGTATGCCCATTCTGCCAGCTATGGGTACATTGTAATATAACTTTGGATACTTAGATCTTTATTCCAGATGTTAGACATACAAAATGCACGCATACACTTATACATGATAAATATGAGGTGTTTATAAGTGTAAGGTAATATTTATATATTGAAATGAACAGATGACTGTTCTATTGCCCAAAAAGAAAATGAGAAAATAAATTTACCTGTATAGGTGTAGAATTTACATCCCCAAGTTCTACAGGCTTTGTGCAAAATGGAAATATTTGCTTTAAATTTAATGTTTCTATGTTCTGTGCTACTGATGGTAATTTTGCTTGTGTGGTATTCAGAGTAGTTCTGTGCCAGAAGACATATATTTTGGAATATTTATGGTTGTGACTCAGCATGAATGAAGGCCAGATTTTACTAGAATTAGAGATTTTTTAGAAAATACAAAATCAGTGAGCAGTAATTTCATCATGAATTTGTTGTCACTTAGTGAGACAAAAAGAACTTTGTTTGACTAAATATTACTAAATATACAAAAAATGTGGTCCCAAACTCTACATTCTAGCTTCAATCAGATATTGTGATGTTCAGTGATACTGGTGATACGTAATGATTATTTTAACATATTTTAAGTTTGTGCTAGAAATTACAGTGGATTAAAAGAACGAGTGATATTAAAATTGTTGGTTTGGGTTTTGGTTTTTTTTCATTTAGGAAAAGCTTATTGCACTAAAGGAAATAAAAGAAATGCATCTGTATGGAGCTGATAAAATCACTAGTAAGATTCAAGGTTGGTATTTCTCACCGTAAAAAATGACATCATGTTTTAAGTGGGAACTTAAGTAATGGATTCTTATTTCATGTCCTTTTAATTTAAAATGGATATAAAATCCTTCAGGAAAGAACATAAATAACCAGTGCTTGTCAGATCTGTCCTGACCATGCATGGGGCATGGTGTTAGGAAGGGCAAGCCTGCATGGTAGCAAATTTGTTTTGATAAGTTTCTGTGTGTCATTTACAGATCATGAATATAAAAGCTGAGCATGAATAATACTTAGCATAGCACATTTTATCTTAGGTTATTAGTAAATATAAAATCTTTTTAACCCAAGTAACTATTACTGGAAAAGCACTTTCATCATATGCCCTACCACATGTTTTTGAAGCTATTCTTTGCTATACTTCACTCTTTACTATCTAGAAATAATTAGTTGAATTTCTAACAGAGGAAAAAAAATTATAAATTGGAACGCAAACTTCTTATTTTTCTGTTCATTACAGTACCACACAGTTCATTCAGTATCTTTAGTCTGTGAGCCAGTCAGAAGAAGAAAAGGTTGAGACACCCAAAGACTCTTTGAAAAAAGGGATATTCCTACTTTCTATAGAGAAGGCAATCTCAGTAAGTGGCAGCCACATCTGCTACTTCTTCAGTTACAATAGATGAAGGATCTTTTAGAGATTCCTAGGTTATGAATTATTAAGCCTTTTCTCTTTGTTAATGACACACCAAGTTTATAATTACTTAATTTTTAAAATACACAGAGATAAGAGAAATTTCAACTAAAAATCTATAGAACAACTCCAATATCCTCTCCTAATATTTAGGAACATGTGAGAAGGCTATAGGCTACATGATACTGCCACAGCAAAACTCCTCTGAATCCACAGCCTACTTTTCCCACGCAGAATAAAACCAGCATATCTCCCAAGTCTTTCTATGATGCTTTTCCTACCTATTTGGCTTTTCAAGTTCCCTGTCCTCTTGAGATTATATCAAGGAAAGAAGAATCACTGATCAAAATAAGAACATATGAAATGTGGGGTTTTTTTGTTTTCTCACTTATTCCTTATTTTCAGAGTCTTAAATCCCTGTATTCTATACATTTCTTTCTACTTTTAGGTCCTACACACTTTTCCTCTGGTTAGATTTCTTTCCCCCTTCCTTCAAATTCTTTCTAGCACTTTTGTATCAGCATTTACCATAATATGAACTGTTCTTCTGCATTAAGGGCAGGCTGAAGAATGGGGAAACTGTTTGGAGCTTGGTGCCCAGCTTGATGCCTTTAGTGAGCACATAAGACTTTTGATTATCCATGTTTGTTTCTCAGGAAAGGACTACAGACACAATAAGATTTTCTTGATAAATGCAGAGTTTAATGATTCCACTAATCATGACCATGGTTAACCCAGACAGGAGATTCCCAGTTAGATAGGAGTGTCCTTCCCTGTCTGCTCTCTACTTGCGTGGCACTGCTTTTCTGTGGAGTTGTTCCATTCCTCTTCTGGCAGCTTTGAACACTAAGCAGAGGTCCTTTCCACTGCTAGCAGCTAACTGCTTAGTTGTGGCCCGCTCTTATGACATTGGTGTCAGGTGCTGTATTATTCAAGTATTACTGAAGTGCTCTGTTTATCTTCTTTCACGTGTAAGTATTTTAAGAGATTGGCAAAATTATGTACTATTTTTGCTTATTTTACAGAGATGGACACCTTGCCTGCTGGCTCACTTTAGCCAGAGTTGTCTGGAGGAGAAAATGCTGAAAATTCCCGTATTAAAACAGTGTTTCCATTGGTCAAAAGAGCAAACTATAAAGAAAGCCTGAACATTGGCATAGCTTTTACAGTAACTTCCTCATCAAATACCTGGGAATCTGTAGGCAGAAAAATGTTTCAAAAACAGTATGAATACTGTATGAATATGATAGGACAAGAGGAAATGGGTTTAAGTTGCACCAGGGTATATTTAGGTTGGCTATTAGGAAAAATTTCTTAACTGAGAGGGTGGTGAGGCATTGGAACAGGCTTCCCAGGGAGATGGTGTAATCACCATCTCTGGAGGTGGTCAAAAAACACATAGATGTGGCACTTCAGGATATGGTTTAGTGGTCATGACGATGTTTAGTTGACTTGATGATCCTGAAGGTCATTTCCAACCTTAATAATTCTATTATTCTATATTATGACAGTTCTGAGCAAGACTGTCACACATAGAATGGCAATTTTACAACTCCAAATTCTTCTGTCAGATGTAACGAAACACAGTACTTGTGTAAAAATACATATACTCAGACAAAATTGATTTTTTAACACAAAAACTTAAATGTATATATCTTCTTAGTGACAAGATAATTTTTGTCTCCATTTTTGTATTTATTTCATGAGTTTCATTGGGATACTCATATGTTTCAAGTCAAACATGCAATTAATTAACTTCTTTTCTAAACAGGGTTCTTGAGGAACCATCTTCACTTGCATGTTTTTGCTGTCTTAAAAGATGGACTGTGTTAAATGAAATACTATTGTACTTGCTATTTTTTAATTAGATGTGAGTGTTTAAAGCAAAATAAAAGTTTCCTAGTCTTTGAATCAGATACATATAGTTGGAATAAATTAATTATTTCTGTTCAAGTGGATGTTTAAAGTCTGAACTGGAGTAGACTTCTTCTTACATGAGAAAACCAAGAAAACTTTGTTATTTATCAGCTGATGTTGACAGAATGAGGAGAGGTGTCTCACTTGTCTTAGAGGAGCTCAGAAAGCTGCGGTACCACAGGGGAGTTGGAAGAATGTTTCTTATGCGAAATGTAAATGGGAGGAGCAACATTGACAGGAACTGAGATACTGTTACACGTATTTTTATGGAAGAGTTCACATGGGAGTGGTAGAGGCAGGTGTTGTAAAAAGTCTTGAAGAAATGGGTTAGGAATCATTCATTTCACAATGAAGTGGTCTCCAAGGAATTAGTTTCTACTAGTGTATGCACAGAAACTTGGCGAAGTCTTTGAGGAGCATCTGGAGGCAGATGTCTCCAGAGAGCAACTACCTGCTTTGTTCCATAGCTCTTTCTCCAAAACAGGAGAGGAAAACTTAGCTTCTGTAAGATGTACTTACATTTGTGGGTTTGTTTGTTTTTTTCTGTATGGAATTTGATTTAGCAGTCTTTTACTTTTTTAAGTCTTTTATTCTACCTGTGGAAATAGTAGTTCAAACAGACTGTGATACAAGCTTGAGCACTGAACAGCTGTTAATGAGGAAGAAAGGAGCTGTTTCTGCAATATATAAGCAGGCTTACTGAGTCACTACCTGAAAAACACAGGCAAAGAATTTCTTCTCAGAGACTGGGAGGGGAAAGATGAAACAAACAAGTGTCTCTTGTATCCTAAATTATTCTAATTCAATTTGCCTAGTGTTCTGCAGGGAAATTCAGGTCTTTCCTGAAACATAATAAAATGGAAAAGTTTCTTTTTCTTGCCTTTGCTTAGGAGAGAAAGAAAGAATAAAAATAATAGGAAAGCTAAAATATGGTAACATAATCAAAGTTGGTTACAGCTGTAACACAGTGATTGACTTACCACTAGATTTGAATTTTCTATAAGTAATAAGTAATTTCTGGTACATGTTTTCTTACAAGTTTCTGAGTAATGCTACGATTTTCTGAGTATGCATGATATTCATAGCATTGATGAATCCTACTACCTGCATGTTAGAGTAGCTGTTTAAAAATTTATGAAAAAGGGAGTTAAGATAAATGTGTGTGTCTTCAAATTGTTATATATATTCTGCATAAACCCTAGCATTTAGGTATACTGAAGAATTTGTAAGTTTTCTGGTTGGTCTGAACAATTCTTCTTCTAGGATGTTACCACTAGGTAACTATTTTTCCTCTTTGTGTAGTTGCACCATTTGTTACAGCACCCTGTGCTTTCTGCATCACTGTAATAGCTTCCACCTCATTTTCAGTCTCTATAGCAACGCTGTTTGTCAGCAACTGGGAGATGCTTAGTAAAGGCTGCTCAATTTAGAAATATTGCACTCTGACCATAAGAAAAAATTGCTTTGAAACAAAGATCAAAGAAGTTTTATCTTTAATAATTCAGCATGTTTATTACTAATTAATTAGCATTCTCTGTTTTGACTGCTTAGACAGTTACCTGATACTTTGATCTGGGCCTTTGCCAGGCATTTGTTGTGAACAGCATTCATTTAAAAGCAAAACCTTTAGAACTGTGTTTTGAAGTCAACTTTTAAGTGCTATAAAACAAGTGGACTTCTCTGGCAGTGTTGGCTGACTTCTGGGCCTTTAGTAAGTACCTGAGAGAAAGGTAAGCACCATTACTATATTTAAGAGGAGACCAAATAATTTCAGCCTTTGAAAACAAAGTAGAATGTTTTCACCCTTCACAGGAAATAAAAGTAATTGTAGCTTATTTTATGCATTTTTAAAAAGTTGAAGATATGTTGTCTGGTTTCAAAACAAGGAAGACCTCTCTGATCAAGTTGAGAGGTTTCTGCCTTTCTTAATCTGGTTTGTCTTTCTCTGTACTTTATTTTGTAGCATGCATAAAATGTGTTTTATTTGTTAAAGAACATATTCTGAGAACCTGTATAGGCAAACAAAATACATATAAGTTATCAAACATTACTTTTCTTGCACATTCCAATAGGATTCAAGAATAAGGCTAGTCTTGTTCTGCACATAAGAGTATTTGTGTTAGTGGGATTGGAGTTTATAAAAATTAATTTCCCATTCATTTGTAATTAATGTTCTTTTTTTTTTTTTTTTTTTTTTGTGGAAGTGTTTTTAATTAGTAATAAAGGGCACATACTGAAATAGTGTATCAATGAGCAGAGTTAGTTCAGGTTTGATGTCAGGCAGATACTGCTTCTACTTTCGTATTATGTTCATTATAAAATAGATATGCTAACACTGAAGTACGTCCTGTTCATTTCACCCAAGCAGTCCTACTGCAGTCAAAATCTGGACTCTCCATAGAGTTTTGTGTATAAAAATGTAGACTGTACATACATTAATAATGCCTTTCATAACTTTTTTGAGGGAGGGTTCATGAGTATAATGTTATGATGTTACACAATGACAGCCATAAACAGATACTTAATTTAGAGACCATGAATACCCTAGTACGAGAATATAGTGTGTTTATCCGTATGGGTAATTTAAAGGTTAGACTTTGTGCTGTACTGGATAGAGAGCTTGTGATCTTACAGTAAGTATCAAGTACTAATAGATTATGCATGCTGCATAACTTGGTGAATTCAGTGGATCTGTTCTTATTTGAGTGAAAAAATTCTAATGAAAGAGTTCTAATTTAAGTGAGTTTAACATGTGTATCTTTATATTCATCCTCTTGCTTTATGTACCTTTGGTGGAGAGAAAAAAAAAGGAGGAAAACATGAGGCAAGTGTTTGCAAGTCTGTCTTTTAGGTTGCTACATGTAGCTTTCACTAAACAATTATGTTTAATTAATTGCTTAGAATCTTTTGCTTTCACTGATTTCTCTACATTGACTTTTCTGTCAAGCTATGCAGAGGCATATACTCCTGCACTTACTTCAGGTGTAATAGTATAAGCAGAGTTACATGCCTGGGTAAATGCTGGGCAGAACTGCAGTCTTGCAAAACCCAGGGTTGAGTCCAAGATCTAAGCCTTAGTAAGGGAGAAAACAGAAAAATAGTGGAAAAGAAGCATAGTGGTATTTCTTTTAATGAAGACCTTCAATAAAAATTGTGGCATTGTAGTCTTTATTTAGGAAGTTATGAATGCAAATCTGTATCCCATCATTTTATAAGTTATTTAGAAATTGAAACATGAAGTTACAGCTTTCACCACTTAAAATGTTGAGAAGCATATTTATGGTAAACTCAATAATTATAGATCATTGAATATTTATTCTTCATAATTGGCCAGTATTCTGTCATGTTTATGACAGATGATCAAAGACTCACTGGAAGAATGTAATGAAGTGGATATTTGGGTAAGTTCAGATTTAATACCAATTGTATTATTTAAGTTTTAGATAGTTTCCAACTATTTAATTTTTATTTATTCAAGGAAATTTCCTTCTTTTCCCCACTTTAAGTCATATATGTGGCCCTTGGTGTCTTGTGTAACTCAGAAATATGATTGTATATCAGTTAATATGACGGTTGAAAAACACTAGGTACAACAGATCTATTTTTATGTTCAAAAATATAGTGTAGTTTAGAGCATTAATGAAATAAATCCTGAGGGGAGACATTCAGCTTCTGTTATTATCAGGGATGTAAGTACCTTTGCTTTCAGGATTGTATAAAGTAGATTCATGATGATGCTACTTTTTTCCCTTCTCAGCTCAAAAAGAAGTAATGTCAGCTCAGCTGAAAACTTTATTTCTGTTTGAAAATTTTAGAAAATAGACTTGTGAGCAATTGCAATGAATGAATCTTGGGAAGAGTCTGGTATAAAGGTATGCCCTCTCTGACCTGAAATTATACACTGTTGACTGTAATAATCCTGTATGTAAGCACCAGACTCTTCAAGAGTGAAAGATCCCATTTCCTGTACTTGAAACTGTTTTTAGGACTGTTTTCTCCATGGTATAATTTTACAGCTACTACAGTTAGCCCTACTTTATGCTGAGCAGAGAGTATGCAATTTTCTGGAGTTTCTCTGCACTTGGCACCAAAACTATTACGTTGTTTTATTTAATTCTATTTCATTTATTTTCTGAAATGCATCCAGTAAATTGTCCAGATTAAAAGGTTTGATTTGAATGGTTTGATATGTCTCTGTCTAGAAATAGTGGGTTTTTGGTTTATTTCATTATAGAATGTCAAACGCCGCCTGTTCATTTCAAATGGATCCAGACTTGCAGGGTAAGGATTTTTCTCATTTTTTCCTAACTTTTTTCAAGAAACATTTCTATACCTGTCTGAACAGAAACTACTGAATTGTAATGAAGTCATGCCACTTTCAGAATTCATGTGCTGTAGCACATAAATGACAAATTACACAGCTGTGATATCCTGCCTTTATTTTTGGATCTGTCCTGGCACCTTCCTTGCCATTATCACCTTGGCTTTATGAAATGGTCAGGTGCACAGGGACCATGTTCCCTAATTTATAATATTTGATCATTATTTTCATATATTCTCTGATATGCATGAAGGATGGCCATAGACTCCCTTGTAAAAGTGCAAAATCTTAGCAGATCCTTCATCTGCTACATAACAAGTAGTGCAAAATACAGGACTAGCAGGTAACCAGCTGGAGATGTCAGGAAACAATGCTTTTTTTTCTATATGTGTAGGAATTCCTTTGTCAGCATCTCAATTTTTTGAGACAGTGTTGGAGTTGGATCATGTGTATATCTCTAGCATTTGTATTTGAAAGTAAGCATTTGAAATTTAACCCACAGAATACTGAAAACTGTGGGAGTCTTTCTGTTACTTTCAAAAGAGCTTTGGATCAGTTTACTGCAGAAAGGAAACTCATGATGCATGGAAGTCAAAACTCATTTTTCACATTGTATGACATGCTACACTACATCTCCAAACAATATCACAGAACGTAGTATAACAACAGCAGGACTAAACATGGTATAGCAGATACAGGCTTATTTCTGTATCTTAGACAGCATCTGGGAGCCAGCAGAGTCTGTAATTTGCTGACTGTTAGCATTAGTCTGTTACATTTGTGGGAACCCATTGCACACATATTGGCTCGTTTCCAGACTAAACAGGTAGAGAGTTTAGTGAGTTATTTCTACTCAGTTATGCATATCTATTTCTTATTTTTGACCTTAATCAACTGTGAGTAACACTTCCTCTCTGAAGTACATAGAGAAACAAGTCTCTGAAGACAGGAGGATAACGCTAAATCTCTTTCTAGTTTCTTGTGGACAAGACTTTTTTTCTTTTTTTTTTTTTTTCTTTTTTTTTGTCTTGAAGTTCTAGTTATGTGTGTAAAGTATCAGGTATATGTCATGTTCAGAAGCCCTTACTTCCCACTTCCTTACTTTCCAGAGCCAGTTGCTCTGGAAAATTGCTTATCTTCTGTGAGAGTCCCAGATGTTTGTTTAATTTGAAAATTTCTTTAATGCCTGAAACAATGTGCATCTAAAACAATAACCCTGCTGTGCAGACAGACAAACTGTTCCTTGTAGAAGAGTGTCTCTTATAAGAGACTGTTTTGCTTGAAGAAATATTATTTCATTATGATCATGGATAAAAGTATGCACAGTGCATATCCTATTTTCTAGTCCATAAAAAGACTTTACAAAGAAGCAGGTGTGCCCTCTATGTTAAATACTATTTTTATGACTCATTGTGTCACCAGTCATAAGAAAACTGTTTTCCCCACAAAGCTACTGAAAAAAGGCATGTTTTTTTCATTTTTCAAAATTTTCCTTCAGAGTGTTGTGGGTTTTGATCAAGTAGAATTTTTTTTATTTCAATTTTTAGTTAAACAATTTGGTTTTCTTTCCTGTTGTTGTTGTTGTTGTTTGTTTTGTTTTGAAATGAACCACTCTAATGCATGTTTGGTTTTTTTCACAGAGGCTTTCAATGATGTTCAGAACTCCGTCTACAGAACAGCCCTAAAACTACGCTCGGTACAAAGTCTGTGCCAGTGTTAGTAGCTGAAGAGAATCCTATGCTTTGACAGAGAGAAGAATCTGTAAAAAAATTGTGTTGCTGTCACCATGAATTATTATGCTACTTTCCTCTCTCATTTTCCACCTAAGAATCTCAAAATGCATTACAAACGCCTAAGAGCTAGATAGTACTTCATGAAGAAATTGACTTTTTTTCCCCCTTTTGAATGTCAGTGGAAGTACACTGGTAAAGCTCTAAAGGCATAGGATAATCAAATGATTATATCTGCAACACTGCTAGTAGATACCACTGGCAATTATGAATCTTTATCTGCATATTATTATTCTCATTAAATGTCAAATTCTCATGTGTTTCTTAGGAACTGATTTATTGGGAATAGCCATGGATCATCGAAAATGCATTGACAGGCATTATTATTAATAACATATATCAATAAGAACAAAATAAAGTATGATAGATGAGAAAACCCCTGGCTAGCACTCATTCTCTCTTTGAAGTTAGTAAGAATGCTGTGCAAGCAAAGAGTTACAGAACAAAGCCCTGGTCACCTAGCTTTGAAATTACTGGATGTAAATTCCATATTGAGCTAAAATGCATGGAAATCTTGAATTTTCCACCTGAAACAGTCTGTTGCTGAAAATGGACAGCATTGAAAGTAAGATCTTCAGGGTAGCACAGAAAAGATTACTAGTTTGTTGGCCTTAGCTGTATTTTTTTCATTTAGGCATGCTCTTCTGTGAATGTATTTAGCCTGATCTCAGCCCTGACATGGTAGGTCTGCCTGGTGCTGCATCACAGCACAGAAGTACCTATTCACACAGCTACTGGCTTTCATTAGCTCTGTTGCCTAGTACTTCATGTCTCCTCTAGGCAGTTACTTAACTTCTCCTTGAACACTGGAGACAAGAATTGTACATGGGTTTCCAGATTTGAGATGCATCAGTGTCTCACAATATTTTCCCATCTGTGCTGGAAGGACCATTGGTGACATATTCTAGCTTCTTTGCTTCTTCAGCAATCTACAAACTTTCAGTGTACTACAGTCTTTCTCTTCTGATGTTAATTCTAATTAACCATCCCTCTATGGTATTGGATGTAGCTTTTAAGAAGCCATAGCTCTCTCTTCCCACTGCATATTAGTTATTCTATGGCACATTTATATTACAGCTTGTTTGCCCCTTCCTTGGCCATAGTTCCCTCCTTCTCTCTGTATTTGTGCATGAGGAGAAAGCTTACATCAATGCACAAATTGTTTTCACAATCCCAGGTGAGTTTTTTTCCAAAGTACTGAATAGTGCATAGTTTTATGCTATCTATATATAAAATGGAAGCTAGGTCTATGACTTGGGTGCAGTTAATCATGCTGTTTTCTTCCTATCTATCCTAAAATAACATCCAGGAAATTTTAGTTGAGCTATTTGTCTTTGTAGCCTCACAAGTTTTGCTACATCCATAAACCCAGCATGACCTTTCCCAGATTATTTCCTTTTTATGTTGCATACTGGCTTAGGCTTCATTTTACAGACTTGTCTTAGCTAGGAACTTCTAATAAAAAATATTGAGCTTCCATTCATGAAAAGGCAGGGATGTTCATTCATTTCTCCCTTAATTTTCCCACAGTAGATTTGATTGAAGTTTCTCTGATTCAGCACATCCTATCAAGTGAGCAGAACCAGAGAGAAATGCAGATTTCTCTGAAAGTGCAGCAGATCTCTGGAATGGTGATGAAACTGTTCCAAAGGGCAAGATTAGAAAAACCAGGCCAGGTAGATCCAAGAGCTGCTGAATTCACATTGAGCCTGCTAACTGCCATGTATGACAGGTGAGAGGAAGCAAAAATGTAAATGTTAGAAAGTACTGTTGAATATGTTGTTTCTGCCACCCTTATAACATTGCTATATGAAACTCTCCATCTGGGAATAATAAGGAAGCAGGACACAATGTGTACTCTTCACAGATATTGTTTGTGAATAATGAATTAATTCACTAAATACAGAATTAGTTTGTGATTGTATCAGATTTAAAAGACAGGTGCTAAGTTTGTTGTAAATTTATTTACCACAGATGAAATTATTCTCCGCTTCATAAGCGCAGAGATAAGATTTTTACTGAAAGTGAGTGAGATGTAAGTGATCTCCAGGACTTCTTGAATCACTATTCAATAATAATATGGTCACTGCTGCTTAAGGTCACACATTATGAACTTTTTTTGTACTTACAAAAAATTAAAGGCTAAGAATAAACTGGTGTATTATGAAACAAAACTAGAAACATCAAGAGTATTTTGTAATTTGTGTACACTGTAGTGAAATCACTTGGAAGAATCTTCTTACCTGACTATCTTGGTCTTTTTTTCTGCCCACCAGGGCAAGGGGTTCTGTACCACCACATTAGGACAGTGTGACATTTTCTTTTTGCTGTAACTGCTTTTTAAAAAAATGTTCACAAGTTTCTCGCCAGGTGTATAGGATAGGAAAAGCTTCCTGTAATTTTCTTTTAACCATGTTTTCTCTGTAGAGTGCTCTTTTCCACTATCAACACTGGGAAATGTTTCATGGCAGGAGCATATAAGGACTTTTCTGTGTTTGTGTGGTGGTAGCTTACTTAAAAAGCTTACATAAAACATTGTAAGGGCTTTTGGTTGTATACTTCAGCTTTGATCTTGGACTTTTTTCTATTAAAGTTCTGGAAAAACTGAGTATATACATTCAAAATCTAGAAATATTTGACCAACAATTACCCCTGCAGCTCATACTTTAGAGACTGTATTGCAGCTGTAATCTCTGTAAAAATGCAGTTTATCTAATGACTCTTGAACACAATTTTATGTAATGATATTCTGAAGTACTGCTTTGCAAAAGTGATATTTTAAATATAGAATTCCAGGACTTCATGACCGATGGTTTCCAATTCACATCTGCTTGTCTTCACATAAAGAAATGTTTTTTTCATTGGGTGCTTATGTCACAAACTGGAGTTCTAAATTAAGCTACATTCTTTATGGTCTAAAGATCAGAAGTGAAGTCCTGCATATATCCTTTTGATTAAATTGAGTTGCAATAAAATTAAAGGGAAACAGCCAAGCTCAGTGCAGATCTGGGGCCACTGATGATATAATACAAAAAACAGATTGTAATCCTGCTTTCTCTTTCATATTTGGGAAGGTTTTCCACAAATGAATAGCAGAATTTTTTTTTAGGACATGTTTTGTAAATGTAAAATTTTGTTTTACTTGGAATGTGAGGTCTTTGAAGGAGATGCTGTCTTTTTGTTTTATGACTGCACAGTATCTGCAGTTATGTTCAGTGACAAAGGGTCCAAGACATAAAATACCACTAAAATGTGAGATCAGTTATATACACATAAAAGGATATGAGTTTTGAAGTTGTCTTCCAACATAGAAATTTTTTTTTCTTTAGAGGTTTCAGTTTACATGCTCATTGAATGTAGCATAACTTACTTTATTTTCCTAGATCTGGAACAGGTTATATCAAAACTAGATCTGCTGCAGCTGCCCTAATTGCCCTTTCAGGAGACACACTACTGGCTAAGTACAGAGGTGAGAAATGTAAGATTTTATACACTGGCTGAAATACTAAACATTGAGAAAAAAACTCTATTGTATTTTTTTTACTTTAGAAGAGAATACAGTTCTGCCATGCAAAAAGTAAATTATATTGACTGCTTAGTTGCAGAGAAAGGATGATGCAGAAGAATACTTTTCCATCACTGTTCATAGCTGTCTTTGCATAAAGAGTCTCAGAATAAGTCATTAGTAATGTTTAAGATACATAGAGCTTAAAAAACGAAGGCTGAGTTCTACTTGCCTACCAGAAAAGAGCAGAAAACTCCTAGTTTTAAATTTTGTTGGATTAGAAAACAATTTTATGCATTTCATCCAGTAAGCTTTTAAGAGTCCCTTTAACATTAGACAAAAATGCATGAAGAACTAAGTAAAGAGTAAAACGGATACAGGTAGCCCAGTGCAATGTGCAGCACAAAGATTTCTGCCTGGACTCCAATTTCTTTCCTCTGGTTGTTTTCAGCTTTATTCCAGCTTTATGCTACCCCTGATGGGACGGTGGCCTTAATTACTCGTAGTGCCCTGAGAAGGCTACTGACAGACTTAAATCAGGTAAGGGCACTGCTGTGATGTTACACAAAAGATCTTAGAGGAGTATCCTAATCTCAGAGGATAAAATATGATTACTTAATGGGACTGAAGTCAGCAGGGCACTTCATGGACCTAGGTAGCTACCATGTATGTAAAAGAATCAAATTCTGCAGCTTTTCTCAGTCAGAGTAACCACTCACCTCAGTGCCTCTGTGCATTCTTTTTGCCTGAGTTTACAGGTCCTGGGAACAGCTGCGTACAGCTGTTCCTGAAGTGACTCCAAACTTCCAATGTCTGTACTCACTAGAATAGCTTGCAGGTATTTTCAGCTGAACTGGTGCTGAAAATGAGATCTGAAAATGACCCCTGAGGGACCCACTGTCCTTCAGGATTCGAGTATGGCAACATAGTGTGTTGATCCATTTCAGTAAGTGAGCTGGAAGCAAATCATTCTGGCACGTACTGATCTATGAAATTGCATACTGATGGTATGAATATAAGCACGTTTTCTTCAGAACAGCATGTAAAATGGCATTTCTATAGATGCTTCACCATCTGTGTTCCATCACCATCTCTGCAGATCATGATGGGAATGTCTGGTTTTTATTGAGGTGTTTTCGAGTCTTTCTTCTTGATGCAGATCCCAGCTGTTGTGGGAGAAAGCTGCGCTCTCTCTTGTGTGGAAGTTGCGACTCACAGCTGTTTCCACGGGGTGAGTGATATTCTCATGTCCTGGGAAATTATTTTGAACGCTGATGGTTGATTAAAGTTGCAGTGTATCACCATATAACATCCACCATTATCTACTTTTAAGGGGCAGGACTGATCCTCAGTCTCACAGTGTAAGAGGATTATATTACGATTTCTTTTCTCTATAGAAAAGATACTCAGTAAGATACTACTGAAGACACTTGCATTTCTTCCAAAGCCTTTGGAACCCAGTAACATATCACATGAATGGAAAATCTATGCTAGCAGATTCCAATAACAGAGCTTTTATTAGGAATTGTAGATGAGACACCAGTTCTTTTCAAGTAAATGACTGAACTTGAGACATACATTTTTTCCAGGTTCTGAATTCAGCAGTTGTTGAAGATAAATTCCTATCTTGGCTGAGGTCAGAGCCTGCTGTTCTCCTGTGGCTCCCTACGTGTTATAGATTGTCAGCCACAGAAATGATTTCTCACCAAGCTAGATGCAAAGTCTGCAAAACTTTCCCCATTACAGGCCTCAGGTGCGTCAGTATTACTGTAGTCTATAGCACCCACATAAATAGTTCTTACCATTGTTTGCATACCTTACAGTCTCTAACTGCTGTATTAAGCAACAAACTTTGGACATAGTCTAATTTAACACATAAGATAGTGAAAGAGAGAAATGTCACAGGCTAGTGCTCAAGCCTGCATCTTGCATCTCTTTAGTTCACTAGCACAGACATGATTATGGAGACTTACTGAAAGTAAACTGGCAGTTCAGTGGTAAAGGCTGTGTATCTCATTTCTTATTTCTTTGCTTCATAATCAGGTGTTCTAATTGGCTGGTTAAGTTATTCATCTTAACATCTTCATAATCAGGTGTATTAGCTGGCTGGTTAAATTGTTCATCCTAACACCTTATTCATCTAAGTAATGGTATAAAATGGCCTACTGGTATAAAAAGAACACTATCCATTATTTACTGTCCAGAATGTTCAGAAAACATTTCACTGTTACTCTCTTCTCACAGTAAGGTTTAAGTTTTTGCATTTTTACTTTTTTGCAAAGTTGCAAATTCTACATCAGTAATGTAGTGATATTACAGTTCCACGAGAGCAGTAAACAGAGATAAGCTGGTGCATAAGAAGCCTGTGAAGACATAACTGCATTATCAAAAATTGTACTAGAAGAACTGTTTCTTCCTTAGAATGAATTTTGATGCAGCAAATAAATAACATCAAACTCAGAGTGGATTTTGGAGAATAGTCCACTGCCATTTGGACAAAGTAACTCTTGCATTCAGAGAATGCTGAGGAAAGTCATTATTCTAACAAAGGTGCTTCTCTGCACTTCAGAACTCAAGGATCTAGATTTCCAGTAATGAAGCTCATGTACACCAAGTTCTTCCTGGTGGAGAAGTAACTTAATCCCTCTGTTTTCTCTCACAGGTATCGCTGTCTGAAGTGCCTCAATTTTGACCTTTGTCAAGTCTGCTTTTTCACTGGCTGTCTCAGAAAACCACATAAAAATTCACATCCTGTTGTGGAGCACTGTGTGCAGGTAGAGTCTCATTGTAATGATTCATTTACCTGTTCGAGTTCTTCATGTAGGCAAGTAAGCAGTATACCCTTGAACTATATTGATTATGCAATTATGTGTGTATTAGCCATAATGGCCACGACATGTTAACATTAACAATCTGGGAACAGTGAGTTGGGGAAAGGAAAAAAGGGGCTTCTAACTTTAGGAGTGTTTTATTCTGAAATAACTGAATGAAGCCATGGAATGTCAAAGCACAAGGCCTCTTCCCAAGGAGTCTTATGACAAGTTTTCCATTTGCATATCATCCTCAAACCTGTGGAAAGGGCCCTTGGTGTGTCTCAGTGCTCCTTCCTCCCAAGCCTAATGTGGATTGATTCAGAAATTTATTGATCCTGAAGTTGTACAAACTCCCCCATGAAATTTCCTTTATTTCAGAGCTTTTCCACTTTATTGCAAACCTTTTGGACTTCTTTGTCTCTGTCAGTTAGGGGTGTAGCACAAAGAGGCCACATGGGTCCAACTATGCTCACCTACTTGGGCTTCATTACAGAGGCAACTTGCACTTTTATCGTGCTAGTGGAAATGTTCAATACTGGCAATTTATGTTTGAAAGATCAGTTTCTTTGAGCAAGAGATTCTAGATCTTGCACACAGCAGCAGACAGATTTGGGTTTTTTTGTGGATCTATGTAACAGTGTCTTCTTCAGCTCCAGTAAATGAGCTGAAAATCACCCCTGAAATTTTCCCTAATGAGCTGTACTTCATGGTCCCCTTCCTGAAACCCTGCACTTACCATGAAAGATAAATGGGTAGCCAGTATCTGCACCAAAACTAAAAAATGTTAGACTGCTCCTTCAGTCACCCTTTGTCAATGGGAACAGTAAACAGTAGCCACTTCATGGATGGCTTTCTGAAAGCCAAACCCTCTTGCTAACACTGTGAGAACCTATATTTGGATGCTCAATATCTGCATTAAAAACAACAGATAGATGTTCCTGCCTCAAAATATTCTTCCTCATCCTCCATCTGCAAGGAAGTGGCAACAATGATCAAATGGCAACTGATCTTATCATGTTGAGATTTCTAATAGAGACCTTAAAATCAATGTGAATAGAGAGCAAATGGGACTGTGTGGATGTGGAAGCACCGTAAGGAAGGACAAGGAGGTATGTAACAAGGCAAGAGATGGCGTGACCTAGATTAGCTGTTCAGCAAGATCACAGCGCTTCCAAACACAGCTTCTCAGGACAATCAAATCTGGAAGACAAAAGGTAGCCTGAAACAAAGGACAAACTGCCGTTCCAAGATGCCATCACAAGAGAAGATAATGTGAAGGTAAAGAACAAGACCTATACCTATAAAAGGCTCAGATAAGGAGAGAAAAGATCACAATCACTGCCAGCTCCCAAAGGAGCTAAAGGCGTATCAAAAAACAGCTCATAGTTACACTAAGAGGAACCCAGAAGGCTTAAGAAGAACTGGCATCTGTTGTCCTCCCTGTCACCGTAAGTCATCATGGCCATATCATGTGTATGCATACACCTTGGTGTGTGGATGCTAGCTTGGACACATATATGTTAGTAGTGCTTGTGGGTGAGTGAGTCTGAGTGAGTGGAATCAGTTTTGTTTTAAAATTAAATCCCCTTCCTCTCCTATGCTGTCTGCCATTGACCTTTCCCACACTGTTGCCGCAATATTGCAATTGAATCACCGTGCATAGGTTTTCTTTGTGAAGCCCAACTCTAACACTAAACCTAAACACTAAAAAAGTAGATACTACTTTTGAGGCCAAAATCTATACTGAAGTAAAAAGATAAGCTACTCATATATGCTATGACAGTTACTATTTTTATTTCCTTTATGTGGGACATAGAAGAATCAGTAGTAAGCCACTTGTCCTGTAACTTCCACTCTTAGCAGATGCTGTCATTTAGCTGGATAAGTTTTCACCCTGTCTTCATCAGGGAATGGGCTGCTGAGTGGGGATTTGAAATATCACACTGTTTTTCCTTACATTGCTGACACCTTGTGGTGCTGTTATTAGCATGTTGAGAAATTACTAGGAGGCATGCTGTGTGTTTTCTTAGTGTTCTTCTGTTCAGTTCTTCAGTGCTCACCCCATATTCTACAGCAGTCAGTTCCTGGGGCAAAAATGACTGGTGTCCTCCTATAACAGAGCTACTGAGTTTAATTACCTTACCTGAGCCTGACATTGCTGTGAAAAAATGGGAGTGTGGTTTTTACTGTATTGTACAAGAGAACATGAGGCACAGAAGGCTGTATCTGTTAACACTTCATACAAGTATAAAAGTACTTCCTCCCATTGATTAAGAGGGAACTTTGATACTAGTCAGGCAGAATTATCGCTGTGACTGTGAGCTTAAACATTGTAAATCCTGCATTAAGCAATTCTAGGCTGCCTGCATTTGGCCCAGGCAGAGAGTTTTGCTTCCCTAACAGAACTGGAGACACTCTTGCCTGTGATCCTTCATCATCATCCACCTCAGCTCCTCTTCTAGGGCTCAGACAGTAGCCATGATCCTCTTCAATTGTTGAACACGTGGACCTTTGCATTCTTGTGTCTTGCCTTTGCAAGACACTTGAAGACTTGGGCTGTGTCTGCTTCTGGGAAGCACCTATTTGAAAATTCACTCCCTTCTTTATTATCCCTCATTCCAATAGATGTCAGCAAAGGCGACTGCAAAGCACCTTCTCCGCACCATCAGGAACAACCTGTTGCAAGAGCGCTGCAGAAGAAAGGAGGCTCAGAGAAGGAGGGCTCTGGAGATAGTAGTGGAGAGGCAGTTTCCTACTCACAGAATGACTGTGTGAGTTTCTGTTTCCAATGAGTTCATAATCTTGGAATAATACGTCAAGCTGGGGGGTATTGCTTGATTATGTCCTTTGAGTAAGTGATTTTGTTATAACAGACACTGTGTCATTATTTTTTCCATTAAAAATGGAAAGCTGCATATTGTTCTATAGCTTAACCATGATTACCATGCTGACAATCTGATGACCGGTTGTCTTATAAAATATGTGATCATGTTTTCCTTCCCTCCTTCCTTATGTCATCTCTGTCTCCATGCCATTTCTTATGCTCAGTCTAGGGCCAAGCATTGCAAATATTTAGTACCTGTCACAATTGCACGGATTGTTAAGCACCTCCTCTGTGACCCATTCACTGGAAATTAACTGTGAATACTTTCCACATGTGACCCATAGTGCATTCACTGACAGTCATTCTACTCAAGTCCCACTGAATTGCAGTCCTGTGGGATTACTCACAAAAGCTAATCTTACCATTCCAGTTCTTCCAGATCAGTTCTGGTTTGTGTGCTTTTAGTTAATGTGTGAAATCATTACTGTATTTCCACTGATCGCAGTGGTTAATAATGGGCATTGGAGGTCATGTTATGATTTTCCCTATAGTTTCTTCTTCCTTGCTCTGAGATTTTGGTTGATATTTAGGTGTAGAAACTGAAGGGAATGATTATACGAGATAAGCAGTACAAAGATATGAAGGATGAGATTCCTTCCTAGTTGTATAAAGACCTAGCAACTCTCTTGCATCTCAATGTGTTCTCCAAATCAGGCTTCACTGTGACTGAAATTTTGAAAAAATGGTCACTCTTCTGTAAAATAATTCATTTCATCCTTGCAGAGAAAAATCTATTTATAAGACTTGATTGTGCTACACTGCTAGGTAGGTAAATTGCTATTAGAAACCATTTTTTATATACAGTCAGACCAAGGCATGATAGTTAAAGTGATTCTCACATAGAATACTAATTTAATGTTTGTTATTTAGATTGTAGTGAAATGTAAAACATTTTCCATTGCTAACGGAAACTTGTATTCAGCAACAAAAAATATCTCTTCATTTTGAATGTAACTTAATCCTTCTGTAAGCAATCAAGA
This sequence comes from Actenoides lindsayi, assembly GCA_025331215.1. Taxonomy (NCBI): domain Eukaryota; kingdom Metazoa; phylum Chordata; class Aves; order Coraciiformes; family Alcedinidae; genus Actenoides; species Actenoides lindsayi. The sequence continues at coordinate 16,122 of WTSP01015374.1, read as the reverse complement.
TTTCTCTGTAATTCTGTGGGGTTTTGCTTAGGTAGCAGTGAGAGAAAGAAGAATCTGGGGTTGCCGTTAGAGGCGTTACTGTGGGGTTGGTAGGTATCTGGGCTTCTCCTAGCATAGAATAGACTGAACAGTAGGACATCTTGCCCTTTTGCTATCTTGCTGTAGTTGAATTTCCCAATATATTTAGCTCTTGGTTAAAGGAAGCAAAAAAGAGAAGCCGAAAATTGCACTGATGTTAAATGGGTGAAAAGAAGAACCTGCTGAGATTCTGTTGAAAGAGCAGAATTTGTTTTAAGGAATTTCATTCATTCAGCCAAAATATGCCAGCAGGCATAGATAAACATACTTCTTGCTTAGTCAATAGCACAGCTGTCTGTCTACTTAGAGTGCATTAGTTTTATTTTGATCTGTCTGGGTACCAAAACCATAAAAGGCTTGATCCTTCCTCTACTCATTATTTCTCTGTTGACATACAGTTCCCCTGCAGAACTCAGTGCTTTATCATTACCTGGCCCTGAAAACCTGTCTGTCCCTATGGGCAGACCTGTCCTGGAGTCACCAAAATTCATATCTGAAAACAGAACTGTAATGCAGAAGAATAACAGCAAGGTGCCAGAGCAAGGCAAGACAAAAGCTCAGGTGAGAAAAACATGAAGCTATAATAGTGTTAAAGCTGTGAAAAAGATATATAAATACCAAATTTAATAGCTAGTTGCCTTCTAATTACCAATGAAAAAGAAATGTAATGGGCAGCTTCGCCTTTCTGTTAATTTATCACTTCTGGAAAAAATGTGGAATCTGAAAACTTAGTGAAGCTTGACTTTGATACCCTCCTAAGATTAGTGACTAACTCCTTGGACTCCCATGACTTCCAGAAGCATTTGTAAGAATATTTGCTCTGTTACCTTGTTGGTTTGTGGGGTTTTTTTTGGTCTTAGAGTAGTACATTAAAGACTAGCTAAGACTAGTACTCTCTCTGTTTTGACAGTAAAAAATGCCATCATGTCCTCCTACTGCAAGCAAATGTAAAGGAAGAACACCTTAATTCATATTAGTTTCAGGCCATTTTTATCACCATGGCAATTGCAAGAGGACAGAATGGGCCCTTCTTAAGGATAAACCCAGAGTAGTGTCCACTTCAACTGAAACAGCTCATGCATAAAAGCTCTCCACTAATCTATTTCCAGGTTCCCTGCATAGAAACGATGCTAGAGGAGTGGGTAGGACAGTGTAGATAAAAATAAGACATAGTAGGTTTTTATTTCTATATTTATTTGAAAGGTTGATAGTTCTGCACATACTTTGAATAGAGGGAACACTAGGTTGTGTTCAAACCAATATGTGTCATCCACTCATCTTGTTCTTCTCAGAGGCCAAGGGTGCAGTAACTGAGAACTAGCCTGTGCATGTCAGGTCACTCCTTTGGCTCCTGTGCTGCCCTTTGGAAGACCTGTCTTTTAGGACTCTGCTGCCCAGCTCAAGTTGTAGCGTCAGCTAGCACATATCTGCAGGAGAAGCTGTGGGCAGACATTGCATCAGCGTATAATTTTGATGGCTGGCATTTGTCATTTCAGAAGACAACGAGGCGGGACTTGCATCCCTGTAGTAGGATTCTGTCACATGCATTGCTCTCTTGTTTATTTTCTCTCTGGGATAAGAATTCTTTTTGAACAGTTTTGTACTGATTTCCAACATCTTACAGTATAGATTATTTCAATGTAGCTTAAAAAGATGCAGACTGTAAATTCAGTGATAGCTTTTAATAGAATACATCCATGAGCTTGGAGGTCCTGGGTGCCCATCTCTTAGTCTCATGATTTCCTGGCAGCTCTGATTCCAGCCCAGCTTATACCATGCCTCTAAATCAGCTTACCTGGAAAGTGTTTGTCTCCCTGACTTCTGGGCTATTGTCCCCTGCATAGCCCGGTGGCTGCTACTTCCATTCAAAGAGCAGGAGTTTATCTTCTGTCTTTTACATCCAGTCTCTCCCTCCATGTCCTTGTCCCAAAATAGTTGTGTAAATTGTAGAAGACTGTTCCCAGATCAGAATATTCCATTTCCCAGAAATTCCAGGGAATGAGGTTTTTGTTCTAATTTAAAACAAAACAAATTCTCATACACTTAGAATTTGTCACAGGACAAAGAATTCGTGCTATAGAGTAAATTTTACAGTCCATTCTAATAGCTGTTAGAAATACTTTAATGCATCAGTTGATTGCAATCAGTTAAATAAAAAGTTAACTAGTAAATTTGTAAAACAGACCAAATCCCAAATTCACTGTGCCCTCTTATAGCAAAATTGGCATGGAAAATGAAATGTTATTGCTGATAAAATTGTGAACAGATACTTTTATTTTTTTTTCATTATAGGCAATAGCCTCTTTTGAAGCAGATGTGTTAAAAATACACAAATCCATCAAAAGCATTCACAGTGAAAACAGGTACGTAAATGCAGTAACACAATGGCTGAAGACTAGTGGGTAATGCTGCTCCAGTGAAGAGAGATTTTAAAATTTAAAAATAAGAAAATCCCATCAAATGCGGATGAATGGTTAAAACTTGGCAATTAAAATTGTAAATGGAGATCACTGGGAAAAGAATTTCTGGCAAAGCAAAATATTTTGATTTGATTTCATCATCATTTCTGCAATTGTTAGTTTATATTTCTAAAAGTCATTTTTTAAGGGAAAAAATAATATAAAAATATCAGAATAGCATAATTTTTCAAATTTTTCTCTAAATAAGGCTTAATCAAAACAAATTCCATAATTTGTGTTTCATTTTAAAATCGAAGTAGGATATCTTTCTATGCTGTAAATCAAATAGAGATTACAGGCTTAATACAGTAACTAATGGTAAAAATTCCATTACTTAGATTATCACAAAGTCAAACCTTTGACATGAATAAAATATTAATTCCTGAACTACAGATTTCTTGGGTAGTTTGTTTGGGGACAGGATGTTTGTGTATGGGCAACCATGCTTACCTTTTTCTTTCACTTTTGCTTTCTGCTCCTTAATTTTTGTAGTTATATATAAATGGGCTGTAGACATAATCAGGACCACTGAAAACAATGGAATTAAAATGAAGTGTAGAATTTGATCCCGAATTTACTCGTTCCTTTAGTATGCTCAGTTCCCTCTGTTACTCTTGTTTCATTCTAGTAAGTCAATGTGCAAATGCTGCTCAAAATTCACACAAGGGTAGTCCAAGATGAGAGCAAAACAGTGGTTTCATTTTAAGTCTCTGTCCTTATCTCACTCTCAGTTCTCACATGGGAAAATAAAGAGATATGGCAAAGATCTTAATCTTTCACTTAGATTAGCAATAGTTGAGAGGATATCTGGGAAGCCTGCTCCTGAAATACCCCGAGATTATCATATAATGAGTTGAATGAATCACATTACTCATGGGAAGCAATTTGTATTTGTGGACCAACTTCCAGCACATATGTGCCTGTTCATAGAACTGGGTTCTGAGTCAGTTGAAGGTAGTCAGCATTTTACAGTAAAGACTCATTAATTACTGTTATAAGGGACCACTAATTTTTAATTTTAAGTGGTCTGACGTGCTGTCCCATTCAGACAAATCTTGTATAATTCCAGTGAAACTGATGGGTCTCTTGTCTGTGAGCCAAAGCATGCATAAAAGAAAATGAATAAGATGTACTTCTGGATGGTGACTATGCAAGGGAGACATTGTGCATGCTAAGATGAAGTGGGTTTATTACTGTAGTGCTAACAGTCTTTTCTGTCTGTCTCTGCTTCAGCCATAGAGAAGACAAAACTGTATTTCTACACTGACTTCTTAGATAAATCCCAGCTCTAGAACAGAGAGATGGGTGGTACTTTTGTAATACTGTGCTCTAAGTGATTTCTAAATCTCTGGTGTGTGTAGGAGGGTGGCTTTTCTCATTGGAAAAACCACAGTATCTTTTCAAGGACAAGTGCCTGTGCAGAAACTATTGGTATCATCAAAAAAAACTACATAGAATACCAGTAGAAAGGAGCTCAACAAAAGGGGTAGAGGCCGCTCTTACTCCTCTGTTACCCAGGGCGTGAACGATGGGAATCCTTGCAGGTCAGGGAGATACCGTAGGTAGTTTGCTTCTAGATAGAGGGACTTCTATAATGTGTCTCCTGTTGCACCCACCTTTGTGAGAAAGCTAAAACTCCTAGATGCAAGGCACAGTCCTGGCCACAGTTCCACTCAGCTTGCATCTTTCCTCATCCAGAACACTCCCGTTTTTGCTAATTCCATGGGTACAGTCCAGTTCCCGAAATACTGGCCTCTAACCCAAAAGCTGACAAAAAATTCCTGAACTGACAAAGAGGAGAAAATTTGTTTTACAGTGTCTGCTCTTTTCCATGACTACATATATTTTTGTGTGTGATTTAGCAAAATTCCCACCCTCCTATGTCCCTGACAGGTACATGACGAAGCAGTTAAAAAAGTGGAAGGATGAAATACAGCTTCTTCATAACCGCCAGGAAGACAAAAGCTGCAAGATAGAGGCAAAACTCCAAAGCCTGAGAGCAAACCATGAAAACCTGCAAATGAAGCTGCAGCAAATGAGGCAAGAAATAAAGGTATAGTGATAAATACACCAGGAATCATCATGGCTATGGGCAATTATTGAACACTAACTACTCCTTTTACTGCAGACCAGCACTCTTTATACTGTTTTGTGAACCTTCTGATTATCCGCTCAGTCATCTTGGGTTTTTGACTTCAGAGAAAGTAGATAGTCTCTTTGCAGTAGGGATTTTCTTGTCATTCTGTATATATTTAGCATCTAGCACAGATATCCATGTCTGGGATATTTAAATACTACTACAGTGAAAACAATGAGAGGGTATTCCAGTAAGAGTGAGAAAATGGTTTCCAACAGAAGTGTTAGATACTTCTTTTCATTAGAGAAGAATCCTTCATTGGCATTGAATAAATAAAATATGTATTTGTCATTTCTAATTGCAGTGTTGCACTGGCATGTAATGCAGACCTCTTACAGAAAATATTTCTTTTCAATTTTATTGACACTTGTTCATTTAAAGTCTAGTGCATGCACAGTCAGCTCAGTGCATCCCAGTTATACCACACTCAGCAGTGGATGGAATTTACCATTGTATTTCTAGATGGTCTAGAAAATTCCAAGTGTAATTGTGGCAATGACATCCAACCTAGTTTTGAAATTTCAGATGTTAATGTGTGTGAGGAGTTCGATGCATGTTTAATATACACATATATTTTTCCCCTAGCTTAATTATTTTTGAAGAATTTTTCTGCACATTTACTATTGGAATTATTATTTACTCTTGGATTATTATTCATGCTTTTCAATGGCATTAAAACATATAATGTCTTCAAGTTTGAATTGTGGAAAAAATGGCCACATATATTTGTCCAAACTCAAACACAAGGTTTATTTTATTGCAGGAAAATACTTCATTTGTGAAAGGAATTGGTTTAGTTCACTGGAAATTGAAAATAAAAATTAATTATTCTGACCCCAAATTATTTTCCTACCTATTTTTGTGCTACCAACAAACCAAAGTATCAATTATTTTCACAATGTACTTCCTGTGTTTTGTCTATTGTAGACAGTGTTACAGTCATCAGAGCATCCTTTTGCACAGTGTCAGAATACGATGCCAAGAAATCCACATGTGCTGCTGGAAAGGAGAATGCAGAGTGGATTAAATCCTGCCCAAATAATGCCCAATTCCAGAACATGTGCAGACTGGAGATCTTCGAATCCCCCCAACTCTGCAAATAGAATGCAGTCTTTACAGACACCTGAGGGTCCTGCTGCAGTGGACTTTATGTTCTCAGAAGACCCTCTGGAGTCAGTGTCCCCGCAGAGCAATGGACCTTCTATGGAACAGTATAAAGAAGCAAAAGAAAATCAAACATATCTGCCTGAACTGACAGAAAACTCCTTCGGAGGCATCATGAGGAAGACAGTTCTTAATCCCACTGCAGTGCAGATATCACCTGATGAGAGGGAAATCAGTGATGAAATGGAACTGCAGCAGCTAGTGATGAAACTGAAGGATGCATTGTCTCTCCAAGCTCAACCAGGTATAAGTTCTCTCAGTTATCTTGACACTGTTTTCTCACCTTCATTCAGTTTACTCCGTAATATTGTTCATAATCATTTAACCCTCAGAGAAAAATCAGAATCTTGCCTTTGCCATTGTAGAAGTACTCTAGCCCTATACTGTAAGGTAGAACATATTCCTGTGAGGTGGAATATAGCCCCTAATGTTGGAATAATTTGAAACAGGATGAGAGGAAATCAGTCTCAGCAGTCAATTAAGGAGCAAACTTATACAGGTGAGAGCACTGGAGGTCTTTTTCCTTGCCAGTCCTGTGACAGTGTAACTATGACTCTAGTCTAGGCAGACTTCTAGCAGTACAAAATCCCCTTGTAATCGATGGTTTCAAATGGCAGAGCTTTTGTTCAACTTTTGATAATGAGGATGTAATGAGGAGAGTGACAGAAAAAAAGCTGCTATTTCTACAGAGTTATCACAAATTAAGATTTAGAAAGAGTTTTTCAGGGCTCTGGCAGCAGCCAAATGCTCTGAAAGGCTTAAAATCTGTTGTACTTTTCAGCTCAACAGTCTGTTTTGCATCAGGAATTCTTCTGTACAGCTGAACATATTTGTAGATCCTTTTCTGAGCTCATCAACCAAGTAACTTCACCGGCTTGTAAATGATTGAAACTACCATTCACCATACAGCTTCACTGAACTATTGAAGGTAACTGATGCCTTATGAGACTTGTTACAGTGTCTCAGATGTTGCACTGTAATAACCCAGCATAACAGATTTCTGCTTTTACTGACTTTGCTAGTAACCATAAATAGTGTTAGAGAATGATACTCCTTTTCTATTGGTGGCTTCCAGCTCTTGTGCATTAGGTGTTGGCCCAACTGATAAAAATCAGCATGTCTTCTTTAATGTTACACTGGCTGTCATAACTGTCCTGCCCTGTCCTCCCTTCTTACTGCTATATCATCAGTAATGGCTTGTGTTTCAGGAACATTTTTTTTTTTTTATACAAGAGTTGGCTTGAGTCAATTGGTTTAAGTGATGTATTTGATATCACATCATTGTTTCTTTGACTAAAGGAAAAATTAACTTCTTAATGGCCAGACTTCTCAATACTTGATACTTACATATTCATAATTTTCCAAACTCCTGAATTCATATTTAAAAGAAAAGATGCTTTGAGCATTTAAATGAATTTGATTGCTTCAGAAGACCCTTTTCATAATTGATGAACTTACATTATTAGCTGTTCTATAGTAATATATAATTTTACCTGCAGCATCTAAAATGTGAGAAAAGTAAGTTTTTCCTTGGTTACTAGTACTTTGTATTTGATGGAACATATCTAAAACTTCCAGAGTATTAAAAATACTTATCAAGCCTGTACCCACACATGCATGTAAATAAACATATAAGCTGCATGGAAGTTTGTAAGTGGATATAGATGATTTGCTATAGGTAGCAGGTTGTACTTGCTGAAGTTAATTACAAAGCACCTGTTAGGCACCAGCAGGAAAACAGGCTGGGATTTGAAGAGAAAAGAAGTTGTTGCACTAAAGGAACATTGCTTTGATCCACTCATACTACAGTCTAGCTTCATTTCTTATAATGATGGGTGAGGCAAGGCCTTAGGATTTAGATCATTCTTAGAATAAAAATAGGGACTGCAGGCGAAGACTGTGTCTCATGTTAATACAAAGTTGTGCACAATGGGGCTTTTAGATGTATTAATATAATTTATGTAATTAACAACAGTAGTACAGGAGCGAGCAGATCTGTTGTAACAATGCTCTCATCTCCCTCCCACACTGTAGCACAGAACTCTTGCTGTAAGCAGAGGCAGCTGGGGGGCTGTTGCTGAGTACACTAAACTGTGTCTTCCCACACTCATCCTGCTTTAGTGTTCCCTCCTCTCTTGAACATTTAAAGGGTTTTTTGCATGCTTATCTTTAAGCACAAATTCAGTTCCATTGAAGCTGACAGCTCCTCTGAGTTTTCTGTCTGCTCCCATAAGATCAGGATTTCACCCTGTGGCACTCTGTTTAAGCATTCTTTTGTTCAGACCCAGTAACCATTTTGAGATTTCACTTGCACATTTTGCTACTTGAACCTCTTTCTGCACGTTAACACCCAGCAAATTATTTTTTCTTTGGGGATTTTTAATTTTATTTTTTTTTACAAAAGCAACCAAATATTGCCACGTGTTCAAGGAAAGAAACTGAGTGAGCAACTAAATGTAATTGCCTTGGCAAGCTGAATTTTGTACTTGTATTCAGCCAGACAGGCAATGAAAATATCTATTTCATCAAAGCATCAAATGTTACCTACCCAAAGTTACATTGATTTAGTTTAATATCAAATTGCCTGCTAGAGTTATCAATAACAGTCAGAAAAAATTGATTTGTCTACAAAGAACTTACAAACTAAAAAAAGAAGCAAATCCAAGTTATGTAGGAGAATTCTTTGATTAAACACTTTAAGTGAGAAAGTGTAACACCACCAAAGTGGTGTTTTTAATAACTAAAAATTTAGGGAAAATGATGTAAAAATATGTGAAAGCAAACAGAGGAGATGGTAAATTACCCCTTTTACTTTTGCTGAAAAACTGAAAACATTTTTTGAAGGTATTTTTAATATAAAAGAATGTACTACTTTAGTAAGATGATGTCTTTCAACAGTGTTTGCATTGTACAAGTGTACAGCTACACAAGCAATACAACATCACCATCTCAACTCTAATCCTGTCTTGGAGCCAGTGGAGTTTTTCGGCAACTTCCTTCTCTGGTTGTCTATGTCTTACTGAAGGATCAGTTATTCCTTCTTTTGGCACCCAAAAGACAATAGTTGGAATAGGTCACATGCATTACAAAAAGCCTAACATACACACATTAAAGTAGGCAACTGCTTATAAATCATGCGGTTTATTAAGGAGATTTAATTCATAGGTAATTAAAAAAACCTGACAACTCCAAGTTAACCAGAGATACATTGCTCATAGTTATAGGCCGCCTTCTACCATGTAAATTGACATCAATGAGGATTAAAATGTAAAAATTAAAGAGAAATAGTTAAAAAATATCTACAAGTCAAGATCTTGGACTAAATGTGTCATTTCCTCTTTTTCCCTAGCTCTCCAGTGATTCTTCCAAGTAGTGTTGATTTACTCTTATGTATGTGGATACTTAAATCTTCAAACGAGTCTTTCTTCTTCAGAACTGGTGACCTTTGAATATGAGGAAATATCCCTGAAAAGTGACATGAAAATGCATATAAGTAATCTATTTCCAAACAGCAAAGAGTAGCTGAACACTCAGTTACCTACATCCATGTTTTCTCTGTCTTTAGCTCCTGCTGGTGCCCATTCTATCAACATTGCCCTCAAACTTCTCCTTTTGGCAATAGCTGTATCCCTCTGTTTAGCAAGTTGCCTGTCAGTGACAAGTTACTTTGATCTTTTCCCCTTTTCCTTCAGTCTCCCTGTAAAACTCTTCCACTTGTGATTAACAGTCAAAGCACTCAAATCTGCTCTCAGTCTTACTGACTCACCTACTGGCTTGTCATCAACCTCCCTGAGCAGCAGGTTGTGTCTGTCATGGGCCAGGTGCAAGGGCTGAGCCCAGCCCAAAAAACCTGAGCCCAGTTACCTGCACCTGTGAGGGAGGTGTGCCCAGCTGTGGCCACTCAGACTGGGGAGGTAGCAGGGGGACTGCTGGTGAGGACAAAAGGGGCAAAAAAAGAGCTAGAGAGGTTTTTATGTTTGTATTCCTCAGTGTTTGTACCAGGGTTGTACTATGTGGCTTCTTGAGGAGGGTCATCTTGTAGAACTGTTCTCCAGGAAGACTTGCTGTGAGTACAAAAGTTATGTTTTCTTTGCTAAGTCTTACTGTGGCTCATTAAGAGTTGTTACAACTATAATGTAACTAACTCTGGTGTTTCTATATATTGGAAAAGGCTTTGTGAAACCTGATTTTTCATAATGTTTGGGTTTTGTTAGGGGAAAGGAATGAATCACTAACAGTACCTTGGCCAGGTAACTGTAAAGAAGTCTCCCTACCTGTCTCAGTTCAAAAGCTGACTCGTGCTTCTCTGCAGGGCATGTAGGGAATTTGGGATGCTGCTGTAGAATGTTAGCTGGATGGAGGCAGTTTGTCAGATAACTCATATACAGCTGTTCTGATTTTGTTGTGCTTTTCATGGATTGTGTGGAGTTTGAGAAGTATCTTCAGACTGCTTAGTAATTATAGTCAGGAGCCTGGCAGGATTAGATCAGTTCAGAAAACAGTGTTTGAACCTATACATCTGGACCTAGGCTGCTTCTACCTAGATCTTAGTGCACACTCAGACAGACTTGTTTCCCAGGAGGGCAAAGTATGAGGGATTGTGCAAGTGCTTCTTAAATGTGATGAAGTAGTTCTCTTCAGTACTACTTGACTCCTCTTACCAAGGATTTCACTAAAGTTGGGTTTTGGTTTTTTTTTCTCGGAGGGCTGTTTTGGTTCTATTCTAGAAAAGCTCGGCTCCTGATACCTAATTTTCACAATGACCTCATGGGATTTATCCTTCAATTCTGAAATCTGACCCTAGAATAGTAGCACCTTAACATCAACATTTCTGTGCTAATTCCAGATCTCTGTCTTGTTTTTCCAGTTCAGTTAAATGTTTAAGGAACTCCAGTGAATGCTGCTTACAAAGTGCTCCTGACTTATGATCCTGTTTGAATTAAAAAAACAAACCCTGCAACCAAATTGAAATTGTGAATATTTAAGAAGACTAAGATTAAAAACTTCGGTATGGGCAATAAAGATGTTATCAACAGTTGCAAAAGTAACAATATAAAGCAAAAAATCTTGCTTTATTGCTTGACTTCTAGAACAAGCTTGCTGAAAGCTATTTGTACCTGCCCATGTAGACATGAAGTACCCAACGTCATTGAAATGCCGTTAGTGCTGCTCTTTGAGCTAGAAAAGCAGGCTTGTACATCTCTTTACACATAAGCAGCAGTAATTCTATTCCTCATCACTTGCTAGAATGTGATTTCTATCTGCAGTTATTAACAACTGATTTCTGCTTTCACTGATGAAACAAGGCAGTAGGATCAAGGGTTACAAAGATTAAAACAGCTGGCTTTGTTAAAAAGCTGGGAGACATGGATGAGAGGTTTGATAGCTCCTCCAAAAAATAAAACTTTTGTCATTGCTATAAGCTGCCTGCTACTCACTGATGTTAATCAATTGTACGGAGAAACCAGATTAACTGATTACAATATATGAAACATAAAAGGTAAAAGAATAGAAAAGGGGAGGAATTGTTTGTCTTAAAGTGTGAATACTTAGTAGTGCTTCAAGCCTTTTCATACAGGAGTAAACAGAAGTCAGGATTAATCACAAAATCTGTAATTTCTTTCTTCGAAATAATACATCGGACTGTTACGATTAATCTTGGCTGGGACAAAAGCTTTTTGTTTAGAAAACTCACAGTCTAATATAAACACGAAGAGCCAGATGTGAACAAAAGGCTGAGGGGGGATTCAGACAGTGATATTCAAAGCTTCAGTCCTGAAAACAAAAATTTATATAGTACTTTAGCCTGGTGGGCATCTCAGTTTTTTATATTACTACTGGTTCAAGTGTCTAAAGCTGCATTCTGTTTGCACCCAAAAGTGCGTAAGTCTGCTCAAGACTGAGCAATTTGTTGACTTTGAGATGTCTGAGACCACTAGGGAATGAGAAGGGCTTTCTGTGCTGCCCACAGTCAGCATATGTCAATACAGTAAAGATCTTCTCAGAGCTGTTATATCTCAGATACTTTGCAGACCAGGATAGGATCCACTCCTTGCTTTCAAAATGCAGACGGTGATTGGTTGACTCAGAGTTTAGAAACTGGCCCTATGTGAGTTCTTCAGTCTGAGGGGATTAATTCAAACCTAACTCCCATCTCCTAGCTTAATGGCTAAGATACCCTCTGTAGGTAATAGTGGTAAAGACATCTTGATCCTTCCTATCTCATAATCCTGTCTTTCAATACACAAAACAATTTAAGGTTTGTAGGCAAAAGCTGATCCGTCCAATGGTATAGTATCCCGGTAGCGGAAGAATCCCGAGTTCAAGTCCCTTTTTTAGAGACACTGTAATGGGTAACTGCTTAGAAGGGTTCTTCATTATTCCATGGACGTTTCCCCCAGACATCTTAATAGTGAAGATACTGGTCTAGGAAGTGGAGATAAGGGTTTGAATCCATTCAAGTGGAAAGGCAGTTCTGCCTTCTCCCTGTGGGCCTAATGCACTACACTGCTGGTGATGGCAGCAGCACTTCTACCCTTCCATCAAATTATAGCACCTGTCTCTTTCTGAAAGTGGACATTCTCCAGGGAAGGATGCATCTGTCAGTAGCAGAATCAGAACTGAAGCCTTGAAATGGAATGAGAATTAGGAAAAACTATGCTATATCTTCCTTCTGGGACTGCGGAGGCTAAGTGACATGCTACCTTTTGCAGATTCTGCTGTGAGGTGCCAGCTCACAGCTTACTACATACGGAGACACTTACTTTAAACCTGAGGATTTAACTCTGGGGCTGGGAACCGGGAGATTAGGAATTGCAGCACTTAGTGTCGTAGATAGTGTTCTTCCTCCTGAAGCTCTGTGAAAGCCTGTGTGCATCTGAGTCATAGGTCTGTTTCCATTGTGTGTTGGGCAAGTTACCAATATAAAAAAAGGAAATACCTAGTGGTTGACTACTTGATGGCAAGTAAACATATCCTTACTCTTCCGCTGAAAGACTGCTGCATTCCCCAGTAGCACCAGTGCGACACACTCCTGGGCTGATTTGCCTCTCAGAATGAGGAATTCAGAACTAGCCTGTCCATGGCACAATAGTGCTAAAAATGCTGGTGTGGAAAAATACCTTTGTATGTTCAGTTGCTGAGCTGCCTTCTTTGTTTGAATCCTCCCATATTTCACTTTCTTCTGCCTCTCCTCCACCACCAAACTGAAACTTAACCTGAACTCCAATGTCAGCTTTTATTTGGAGGTCAAATTTTTACTGAAATCGCTTTGACCATAAACAGCTCTGTACTGGGGAGAGTTGTGCAGCACTGTCCTCTGTTTTTGTACTATTACCACATAACACAATAAGCCTGCATCTTTTTTCTTTCCTACTAGACTCTAGTTATTATTGCCCATGAGACATGTATTAAAGGAGTAGTAACCTTGGTTTCTCCCTGTGAATTGAGAATGTAGCATAGTGATCTTCTGTTCCTCTTCTGCTAGCTGCCTTCTCCCTAGGCCGTGGGTTCTGGAGAGCACACAGTCCACATAGATATCCCAGAAGAGCTGAGCCAGGTCCCAGAATAGAGCCCCATGTTTCAAGTTCTCTGATGATTTCAGGAAGATCATAAAGTCCCAAAAGCCACTGACAGAGTCAGAAATGCGAGGCTTCCTCATCTCCAGTAAGACAGCTGAGGAGGATTCCCAGCACTGGGGGTCTGCTCGCCCAAGAGCTAGTGGATCAATTTGGCTATGGCAGAGGAAGGGTGTCACACAGAAAGCTCCCATGATTATCAGAGTGCAGGTGAGTCTCATGTTGCAGTGGATTCTTCTTCTGCTCCCAAAGTCCATTGTGTAACTGAAATGTGACAAAACCAAAAGAAACTGAAAAAGTCCTCACTGTTAGATGAAGGAATAGAGCCCTGGTACCTTGCATGGTATAGAATGCGCTTCAGATGTTGATAGTTGTTTCTCTGCTCTTTAAAGATCTGCTTTTTTTTTTTTTTTAACATGTATAAATATAAATACTAGTGGAGTTGCATTACTCTGTGCAGCAGAAGTGTATGAAAATTTGTTAATCATCCTCAAATCCATATGATGAACTTTCTTATCTGGAACTTCATACTGAAAGTTTTTGGCCTTCCTTGATTTACAGATCCCTCACCTTTTCCAGCAAATATCCATTTCTTTTTACAGAGAATTTAAGCCTTTAGGCAGTCTTGCTTTCCTCAGTTTTATGAGTCCTTTGAAACAGTCTGCAGACTCACAGCAATCTGTGGACAGCAGGTGGAAAACTATTTGTTCAAAGTGTGTTCTAATGATTTAATAGTAGGTTGCAAAATCATCCACTGAACAAGAGTGTGTTATCTGCTAAAATGCAGAACAGCTCTGAAAAGAGGGTATAGCAAAGCCACAGCATAGCAGCTGTATTGTACAGCATCTATACATGCTTATAGAAGTTGGGTTGGAAAGGACATTAAAGGTCATCTAGTCCAACTCCCCTGCAGTAAGTAGGGACATCTTTAACCAGTTCAGGTTGGTTAGGGCCTCGTCCAGCCTGATCTGGAATGTTTCCAGGGATGGGGCATCTACTGCCTCTCTGTTCCTGTTCCATTGCAAGTATGTGCTTCTAGTATTTCTAATAGTACATTTCTGATACACATTTCTAATGCATAGTGGGTTTGGGGGTTGTTTCTAGGGCAGCTTGTGGCATATGGAGAGCCTCCCATTTGTGGAAATAGGCAAGATCCAAGATCAACTTTTAGGACAAATGATTCTGTTTAATGTGTATGCTGATCTGCTAGATACTCATGCTTTTCTCTTTTCAGTTTGTTGGAGAGCGTGGGGAGGGGAGAAGCTACTTCTCTTAATGAGCTTGACTCAATAATCAACTGGTGTTTTGTGTAGAAAGCCTCTTTCATGAGTGATCATCAAGAGCACAAGCAATGTTTCTCTGCCAGGTGAAGAAAAATGTTGAAGGCAGGGTGTGTGCAGATAGATTGTGCGTGAAAGGTAGCCCAGCCACAGCCAGTGCGCAAAACCAGGGAAGGGTAGGCTGCTTTATGGAACACGTTCCATTGTAGACCTAAAGGACTCTTCAGAGATTTCAGGCCTGGCAGTGATGTTCTTGCCTAGCCCCCTATTTGGCTACCTGATCAGGTTCGGGGAACTTCTTGGAGGTACTCAGACTTCTTCCGCCAACTGCTTACAGTCACTTTTTAATCCGAGTTGGTATCTCGGGAGGAGAATTGGCTTGGCAAGCCTTGTATCTGAACCTTACATTTAATGAATAAAAGAGAGAGAGGCACAGCACACTCTTACCACACTGCTCTGCCTAGTGGGATGTCACATTTGACGATGCTGGTACTTATACTGCTAGTGAAATCTCCAGAAGCATCATTGTTCTGTACCCTACTGCACAAAGTAGGGTTTGATTGCTTTCTCAGAAGCAAAACTGAAGATGTCCTCTGAGTCATTACTCCATTCTAACTTGTCAGTGCATCAGAGCCTTTCCACTGGGCAGCAGACACCTGTGCATATATGCTATGCAATGTGCACAGATCTACCTGTTTACTGAGACTTTTTCAAGGAACATAATTAACTTTATCAAGCTTCTAGTTTTCAGAACAACTTAGTAATCTTGGACATGACTGTGGGGAGGAAAAAAAACCCAAACCTAAAACACCAACAACAGGAAGTTAGGGGAGTAAATACTAAAATTGTTTTTTAAGCATGGTTCTGTCATTTGGACAGGAGCCCTTTGATTTGCACTGGTTAAGAATTGAACTGATTGCTTTGCTTTCTCTTTTGCACCCAAGCGCCTTTGGAAACTTTCTAAGTTACAAAACTGGGTAAGACAAGGGGTTCTGGATTTGTCAGAGGTGTGAGCAAAGGAACTGAGCTGGGCAAGGAGCTGGCAGGTTGTTAATACAAGGGTGGGTGCTATAAAAGGTATGGTGTGAATGGCTTTGGTCAGGGCCAGTAGCCAAGACCACTTACTGGTCCTTATGGTCTGGTCAAAATCAGGCAGCATTTTGCTGGTACTCTTTTACAAGGTTCAGGGTTATTTTTTTAAGCATCCAAAAGCTGAGGGGGTGCCCAAGAAATACCAGTTCTCGTTAATCTCTTACCTGTGGTTGTGGTGAATGCTTCCAGGCAATGACCCCTCTCGCCCTCCAGTCTTTAGTTCGTGTGTCTCTACCATTTACGCCTTCTGGCTCCGACTCGCCCCCCCTTTCCCTCCCCGACCCCCCCGCCCCGGGCTCTTCTCGCAGTTTAACTCCCCATTCCATTCCCCGACG
>WTSP01015372.1:115071-133545 GCA_025331215.1 Actenoides lindsayi | reverse complement strand
CTGCCCATGGCAGGGGGTTTGGAACTAGATGATCTTTAAGGTCCCTTCCAACCCTGACAATTCTATGATTCTATGTCTGGTGCAAAAACTTACTCAGACCTGATGTCTGAAAAACAATTGTGTTATTGTTTTTTTGAAAGCCAGTAAGATTTAGGAACACAAACTACCGATGCACCTAGAAGTCCTGCATGCCTTTGGCTTCTTACACAAGACACACAACATATCCTTGCTTGCTCCAATTGCCACTGGGGTGAGGGCAGCTTTAGCCTTGTCCACGGCTAGCAAGAATAAGTACTGAGCTCAGCTTTGCCCTTGTTACTCACCTCCTGGGTTTTGTGCTGCCCCTACTCAGCTCGGCAGCCTCACTCTGTGTGATTGTGAGAAAGAGCAGCTCTCCCCCTTCCCCCTCTCTTCCCTGCACTCTGGCAAAGAATGGTGCGTGGGAGGACCTCGTGGCGGATGCTTGGAGACTGCAGCACTCATAATGACTAGTCACTTATAAAAGACATGTTAGTGATACTATCGCTAATGCTTTATATGACTATTTATATTCATGTCTAGGGTCTCTGAATGAGATCCCATCAGCTTTGCACAAGGGACCGAACAAACACTAGCAATACCCATGACTAATCACCAGTAAATATTGATAATGGCTAGTACACTGATAATAATAATAAACATTAGTGATAACACAGCCTGCCTGAAAATCCTTCTGATAAAGGAAGGGAAGGAGAGAGGCACAAAGGACAGTCTGCCCTGGGGCTGGGAACTGAGTGATGACTCCTGCCACCAGGGCTTGATCTACTGGGCCACACTTCCCCAGGCCCTGGGCCAAATGGGAAGATCAAATTAAATAGGTCCCAGCTTTTCCAGCTCCATCCTCCCATCCTCTTCCTGATCTTCCCAGAACAAGTGTTGAGTAACACCTTGCTCAGGGAGCATGCATATCAGCTAGTATTTGTCTCTGGCGAAAGAGAAGCAGATAGTCTCAGAGAGACGGAAAAAAAAGCCAAAACCAACATCAAAAAATTGGAGGGAAAAACTAGGGAAAAGCTTTTATCTATCAGCAGGTTCAGAGCAACCTATAAAACAGAACCATATCCAACAGAAAATAGAAGCCATCTGAGTAAGTGTGAAATGCAGAGGTGTTCTTTCATAGCAATAACAGCAAAAAGATTTATTTGTTAATGACTTAACAGCAATTAAAAAGCTGTCTATTGATCCTTATTACTTTGATTATTTTCTTTGTTAGTATTTCTATAGACAGGTGATAGATATTTAAAAGATAACTATCAAAAAAATCAAAGTTTGCCTGGCACAAAGAAATTTGAGTTGCAGCTTAATTTTGAGTATTTTCTTTTCAGCACTTGATAGGAAACCAGACAAAGAGAAGAATTGTGTTTCAGTGAGTGTAAAAACAAGGAATGTGATAATATCCATAGAAATGCTAAATAAGGGGAAACAAGAGCTGTATGCACAGGATCTCTCGAGTGCAGACTCTACTACAGAGTTACAAGCAAACACCTCCATTATGTTCTTCTTATGTAATGACAAGGGAAAGCATTTTCATTCATGAATGGAAATGTTTATGACATTTGTGGTCTAGCGATTTCCCTTTACAATCATCCTTCATATCTCTGGAAATCTCCTACAGTTTCAGTCATATTCCCAATATTATTCTCAGTTCTTTCTGTATAATTTCACTTCACCTGCTCTAATGTTTTTTCCAGTCTATTAACCACCTGAAAAATGAGAAAGCTTTACCTAGCACTTTGCAGTGGGTGTATGAATACCATATTATAACACCTGAAAGCACATGAGCTGTTACCCAAATGCCATTCTGTAGCATTTAAAGAAAAATCTTATGTTTAACTGTACCACTGCAAACTAATAACATCCTAAGCCAAGCCTAGAGAAAGGGGTTTTTTTTGTGTGTGTACTTTTTAAGAGAATACTTCCGTGGAGAAAGCCTTTCTGCCAAGGGTATACTCTGCTTTTCTGATAGTGCCCTGTTCACAGAGCTAACACATTTCAGTGCTAGTTTGAAGGAAAGCTGTTACTTAAGTGCTTTGGAAATATTCACAAGAGCACACAGCTGTTTTCACTGGGGTTGACTTTCACAACACTGTAATGGCAGTTAAAACTGTACCAAAAATCCTTACACAGGATGTAATCAACCTCAAATCTACAGAGAAACATTGAGAAACTGCCTTCAAGTGCCAGGAAAAACAGCAGACGTTTACAACAACCTCTTCCTAATGTCCAGTAAGCTCAACCCAAATGAGACATGTTTCTCAAAACGAAAGTAGGACAGACCAGAGAAGAAAAAACCCTTGACTGTTTTTATGACATTTTCTAAAAAGAAACAGAAAAAGACACAGTCACTGGAAATGACCACCGATCCCTCCTGCCCCTCTGTTCACTGAAGCTTTAACATCAGTCAGCCTGTAAATCCAGTTCAGGAGTTATAAAACTCTTGTTTTCCAACATTTTTCTCTTGCCTCTTTCAGACACTTGGAAAATTTCTGTCCCTCCAGCAGCAAAGCTGTTACATGTCATGTTCCTTACTTAGACAGCTTAGCGCTATCCAGCTATTGGAGTCTCCCATAGCCCCTGATTTACAGTTTTTCTCAGGATGTCAGTCTAATCAAATACCAAGGTGTTCCCAAGAAATGTTTGAATTGCTTTTCACTTACCCCAGCCGAGTTTCAGCAGTTGTGGGTAAAGCAGAATGGAAAAAAGCCCTCATACGATAGTGTCTCTAAATTTATCAGAAAGAAAGGAGCTGGGGTGCTTGTCCTTTAAGTGTCTCTAAAGATGGTTTGCATAGCTGGATCTCAGCTTATCTATGCTTTTCTGCTTTTGCTACCATACATGGATCTGTTCCCACCAGTAACTTCAAGCTGTCGAAAAGAAGCTATCTGGCAGATTTCAGCTTCATCTGACACACAAATGAGCAAAAATAAATAATGATCTTTCCTGATGGCTCCCTTTTTTTTTTATTTGCACCTCAGAACACCTTTTCTTTTTTTTTCTTCTCCCCAGAGTAGCATTTCGCTGGTTTTTTTCCAAAGTAATTCCTATGTGAGGACAAACAGAAATCACCAAGGCAGATTTCTCTTCTTCCTTCCCTGCAGACTCACATAATTTTATTCTCAGAAACTTTTTTTTTTTTTTTTGCTTTGCTTTGCTTATAGGTCAGGGTTTTGCATATTTGCTACTTGGAAGCATGTCAAGGCAATATACATCATGTCAGTAGCAAGGGAAGGTTAAGAGTCAAATTTTTGGAGAGAGAGAGATTATGGAAGAGCCATGTGACTGCTCCCAGATTAGCAGCAGTAGCAGGAGTAAGCATTCCTCTGATATTACAGTAGCCACCGTGGGACATGCCTGAAACACTGAAGAGTGGAAGCTGCAGTTTGGGATCTCCTTCATGAATAAATCACTCCTCATTCTCCTTCCTATCTTCCATACTTCCTAGGTTTCAATTTCAGAAAGGACTGATGAAGGACAAAAATGTGCACAGGGAACCCTGTGACACAGGTCAGGAAAGTAGTTGTATAATTAATCTTAACTCTGTCCTTTGTTATCTCTGCTGTGCGAATGGGAATGTTAAGGGCTTCAGTGAAAGGGCAAGACTAAGTATATGTTAGTATGATTTTATGTTATAGTGGTAACTGGCAGTAAAGAAGGTATTAGAGATCTAACCAATTTCTTCAGACTGATCTTGGATGAAAGAAAACTGGTGAAAGACATGTTCAGGCACGTAGGTATCTAAGGCTGAAGGTAGGTGTCCATACTCAGGCCACGGGCATTGAAAATGTCATCATCAAACTTGGTGGTTTTGATTCATTGCAGGAGAAGGAAATTCCTTGTATATTCCCACACATAAATGACCTTAAGCATTTGAGATTTTTCCTAAACATCTGTTGAACACTTGGCAGAATACAAGGTTTTTGAAGGACGCACAAGCTCCACCTCTACACTTAATGATAAACTACATTATTTCATTATTAAATTACAAATTTCCCAATTAGACATACTGCTTCAAATGGCATATTTGACGCCTGCTGTTTGGCATCTTGGAAACAGGAGGGGATATGTGTGTGTAGATGGGGAATCCTAGGAAGTCTGCAGCATCTACCCAGAATCTAGAACAAAGACAGGTTCCCTGGGAGCCACCCCCCTGTACCCCAGAGCAAGCAGAAGGCCCATGGAAGAATGAAACAGGCAGCAAAAGAAATCACTTGCAAAAGATAAGTAAGTATGAAGGGGAACCTACAGTTTCTAGCATGCCAGCCAAATGATCAGTTCCTGTCATTTGGGGTGGCTTGAAGTAATGGGAGGAGCAAAGTCTCTTCTGGAAATCTGTCCTGAGATTTCTCCAACCTTTCAAGAGCAGGAGCTTAGCTCATCCTAGGAGCATGCTTGAATGGGAATATATGCCACTGTTGCCTGTAAGACAGGCTTGATGACTCAGGAGGTCTATGCTCTAGTACAAATAAGAGTATGATTCAGCAAAGCATTTAAATTCCATTTAATTTTAAATATTGAATAATACTTTTGACTTCTCTGTGGTTATTCAAGTGATTCTATTTCTATGCTTTACTAGATACGGACATGAAGTTGCCACAAAGCAGCATAAAAACCAAACAAGATTTGGCACAAACAAGTGAGTTTATTTGTGTTTCACAGGTCTCTTGACTTCCATGTATTGCTCCTGAGAAGTCTTAGGGCTAACCAAAATGGACTAAGGCAAGCAAGACTGTAGCTTCAATTCATTACATGTATCCTCCTTCCCATGAAGAAAATGTTGAAAACGTTGTGTGTAACTGAAGAAAAATGTGTGTGGCTTTGAGAAAAACATGATAACGTTGCACTCTGAATTTTGGTAACCATAAGGCCAAGGGGGCAGCCTGTTTTCTGGCTTTGATCTGCCCTTCTGTACAGCCGCCATGTGTCACCCTCTAGATGAGTGACACCACCCTCTTTGAACTCTGCTCCCTACACAGAGTGGCCAAAGAGCTTCTCATATTTTCCATCAAGAGCTTTTCCATTCATCTCTGCTGGGAGAGGTGAAGTTTGTATCAGGGCATGTGGGTGATAAGGTGAAAGACATTTTCCTAAAGCAAAAGAAAAAATAGGCAGTAGTGTTGCCAAGCACCAAGTGGGCCATGGGGAGATGGAAAAAAAACACTATTGACCTTCATGCCCACTGACTTGTCTCCTCCGCCCCAGAACAAGCAGGACAGAGGGAGAAAGTCCATCTTTGGTGGTGAGACACATGGAGGACATCAGCAGCTCTTACTAGCCTCACATGAGACAGATTTGCAGAACTGCTGGTGAGTGCAGGCCTGGGATCAGACAAGGGTGGTCATGCTTCATCTGCTGAAGTATGGTCCCCCTTTGGGGATCACCTTGCCCACTCTGTTCCCCTCCAGGACTGCACACCCTCCTGGGGAAAATTGTCCCCAGTTTTTCACTCAGTAACTAGGTGCTGCCTCTCCAGGATTTTGTTCCAGGAGGTTATGCTTTTTTGTGCCATCCATATTCTGCCTGTCACAGTCAATGCTGTAGCCTTGAGACAAAATGGGGCCTTGGTCTTCAGAGCCTCCAGTGCTCTTTCCCATGCTGTGTGCTGCAGTTTCAAGCCACCAAAGAGGTGTTGAAGTGTCTTTTATGAATATCAATGTGAATTTCGCAAGAGTGATTTAAATATAGCTGCCTGCTTTCCTGGGAGTCCCTGTAGCTGTGTTCTCACTGCAGCAAAAGCTGCACCATATGCCTGGCATTCGCAGCCGTTTCCCAAAGACCGCCAGGGACTTGTTATTCTGCATTTGGCTTGTGTAGGGTTCTGAATTAAAGGCTTGCTGAGGAGAAAGGGTGGAGGAGCAGACTGCAGCTGACATCTTCAGCATGTTCAGATGTGCTGCTCAGGTGCATTTATGTAGCCTTATGTGCTATGAAAGCTGGACACAGCTCTGAGCAACCTGTTCTAATGTGGAAGTCAGCCCAGCTCTGAGCAGGGGCTGGATCTCCAGAGGTCCCTCACAACCTAAATTATCCTGTGATTCAGTGTGAAACTCAGTTCAGGATATAGTCATATGTCAGAGGAAATAACAAGGAAAACTGAACTGCTACGACACCTGGGTCATTTTCTCTTTTCCTATTGATATTTGTGACTATTTTACAAATTCTTTGAGCACGATCCATCTCTCATTCCACGTACATGGCTTGTCTCCAGTGTTGCTTGAACCTTACTGCACTGCAAGTGAAGATTCATTATTTCCCCCCTTTTTTTAAAAGCAAAGTGATTAAAATGCAGTTGAGCCTGTGCCCAGGTAAAGCTCAAGAAAGTCAGGCAGCAGTGTCAAGTATGTAAAGCTTTGCAAGAGAATAAGACTTTTTATGTTTAAACAAACACCTCAAACCTGGGGAGTATCCAATTCTTAGTGATCATTAAGTGATTGTTTATTTCACCAAGGTATAAATTACTGTGCCTTCAGGACAAAGCTAATAGAAAATATGCTAATTAGAGCTGGTCAGAAATTTTCCAGTGGAACATTTTTCTGTCAGAAAGTCTGCTGATTAGTTAAAGTTGAAATGTTCCAGAAGAACATGTTGATTTTACTGATCTTCAATGCTACATGGTGGGCTGAGATGGGATGGGAGTAAGGAAAGAGGGAATCCATCAAAACCCTCTTCCTGGCCCCCTGCCAATTCATCTGTCTGGCTGCAAGCCTTGTGGCAGCACTAGGGATTAGAGTTTGGGGCAATCTGCCATGCAGACAACATGATGGTGGAGAAGTCCTGAAAATTCCTGGTTTCTGGATGGGAGTGGTAAACATGGAAGTCAGGGAGCCTGCCTCTTCCCCCAGATCCCTTTCACTGGGCACCAGAATGGGAATGTGCATGCAAAACGGCATCTTAACATTTCCAAATGATATACTTCAGTCAGCTAAAATGAATCTTCTCCTTGGCTTCCAAAAAAGAAGACTTGAATTTTGTACTGGAATTTCTGCTGGAAGAGCAGGAGGAGCTGGTCTGATACCAGCTATGTTCATTTGTACTCAGGTTTCTATAGGTGTAGTTTCTCCATCCCTGACAGGTAAAATCCGCGTGCAGTGCATTTTTTCATCCCACACTTTCCCGTCTTCTGACAGAGCCACCTCTGAAGCCAAAGAGATGAGGATCACAGCAGCCTGGTCCCATTTCTAAATTCAGAAATAGCCACATAGGCTCCAGTTTGCGTGCAACCTGAGACACTTGAGGGCTCTGTGGCCAGACTGGAACTGAAAAGCCCACATGCAGTGGGCTTCTGTGGCAATGATTGGAGGATTCTGCTGGTATCAGCTCAGCCTGGACCTGCACTGCAGACTTGGAGACCACATGTGCAACCAGCAGCATGCTTAGATGTGGTGCATGCATCATTGTATGTTTGCTCCTAGCTCTGCTTGTGCCTACTAACTCGCTGCAGTCCTGATGAAACTGTCCCACCTCTTTGGACTTCCACATTTCCCTTCTTTGAAGAACACCCCTGGAGCTGTGTACCTATGAGGGCAGTGGACTTGAACCCTCCCTTAGCTAGCACCACCTTTTCAGATCCTAGAGACGGAAGAACATGGCTCTAATGCTGATCAGAATACTTCAGTAACTGGGACTAAGGATACCCTGAATTGCCAAGCATTAATATTTGATGCATTTCAATATTTAAAGAGCTTGATAAGATAATTTAAGAAACACTGTCGCTTTTTAAATTATTTGTAGACAATTTATAATAGAGCAAATCCACTTGGAATGAACAATATTTTGGCTAGGGTAGACTTATGGCTCAGACAGCTGCCTAGATTTATTTAAAACATCAGAGAGATGACAATTTTGAAACTCACTGCTAGAAATCTCAGGTCTCAACAGGCCTGATTCCCAGCCATCAGAAGCAAGCAGAGGATTCAGGCAGTGTCTTAACACTGGTTGCAATTCTGTTGCAGGCAAGTTTTGACTTTGGAAATAAAGTAAAAGAGACAGAGGGTTTCCCTGAAAGTTTTGTTTTCAGTGAAAATATTTGGATTGTCATCTAAACTTGAAAATCACAGCTGGAAAAAAATGAACTGCTGGTTGCCAAGAAAGAATAAAAAATGCAACTGTCTTTTTTTCTTGATTTATTTGTTTTCCTGGAAACATCTTGGTGTGAGCAGCTGCAGCAGTGTACATCTGATCAGGATCAGGCCCTATACTGATAGCACTCTCACTTGCTTCATAAAAGCTGTACGAGTCTGCACGGAGTTCACTGTGGCAGTCACATCTCTCATGCATATCGCATAGCTGCCATGTGCCTGAAGCGGAGGGCAGAGAGGCGATGGCACAATTCATGTGACGTTAAAATGAGCTGCTTTATGTAACACGATATGCTTCCAATGCACTCAACGCACCACGGAAACTATGCGAGAGGGCGAAACCTCTGTACAATAGCATAAACAGAGACAGTCTGCAAGGCACAGCACACATGAAACATCCCCTTTCCTTCTGATTTTCCTATCCTGATCATCAAGGGACATCTCCAAACACGCCATCAAAAGATGAGCCTGGGAGCAAAAATTCATACCTGCAGTAAATCCTGGAAAACAGGAGGTGCTGGTTTCACAGAACATAGGAGTTTTCTCCAGCCACCCTTCTGTGGTCCAGAGAGAATCACCACACTTCCTTTGCTTTCCTAACCACCACTGGGGTCTAAGTCACTTCTTCACCTCCTTCCTCTCTTATACTCCTATCTGCTGCTCAAATACCACCCCGCTTTCTCAAATTCTATGAGTCCAGGTAATTAAAAAAATAATTCTCAACCTTCACTTGATGCAAAAGTGAAAAGTGGAAAGTTCTTTTTTTGCATGGCTTTTCCTGATGCATTGCTAGTTTTGCCCAGCTCACTGCTTTTGCCTTGCCTTGCTTATGGCCTTGGGTCTTCACCAATCCTGCCATCCAGTTGCTTTACAGAGCAGTTCAGGAAGAGGATTACTCTCTGGTGGTGCTGACTGTTTCCAATGAAAATCAACCCATTTCTCCAAAGATGTCTGGGCCAGGTGCATTAGCAACTAGACACTTGGTTTACAAGCAGAGCTTGGGTATCTCGTTTGGCCGTTCTCTGATCTGCTTCATTCTTATGCAATACACAAAGGATAAGACTTTGTTTCCACTGTGTCTGTTTTGATTAGGAGGCAAATTCTGTCTGTTACTGGAGGTACAGAGGGAATTAAAACAGGAAGATTGTATTCTGCTGTGTATAGACATGGCTGTAACGCAGATAGGAAAGGCAATTCTTTCACAAGTGAAGCAGGTGGCACACACAACAACTGCTATGGCAAAAAAAAAATCATCTGTCCCAGAAAACAAGAGCAAACATGACAGAAGTGTAGCAATGCAACAGTTGAATGTTTCAAAATGTTCAGTCTTATGTTGGATGAAGGGAAGAGAGAGGGCAGAAAGAATGGAGTTGCACATTTCCAATCATGGCAAAACACTTAGAAGCAAGCACCAAAAGGCAGGTTTGTTTAGCCATGACTGAATGTCACTAGAACACCTCTGCCAGTTATTCTGCAGCCAAAGGGGATTTTAGAGCCCTGAGTGTTCAATATTGCAAATTTCAGAAATGTATTTTCTTATGGCCTGCTACTCCTTAACCCTGAATAGACATGAGACCCCATCTTTTGTTTTCCTCCCTGCCATGAAACCATGACAAGATTCACCCAGGCCAGTGAAGCTGCCAATATAAAAGTGGTGCTTTATCTGAAGAAAGCTTGGTCATAGAATTTTGCCTGAAGGTGTCCATTGTCCCGGGAATCCCAGAGGTCACTTTTAGCTCTCTGAGATTAGGAAGGAGTTTTCCATCCTGAGGAGGAGTGTGGCTCAGGGGCTCCTTGCTTCTGCAGTCATGTCAGGGTGATGGGATTTTGACAACTTTTCTCCAGAGTGTTTTCGTTTCTGTTCATCAGCTTGTTGGTGTGATAACATTAATCAGCAGTTCTGTGGAAACAGTGATTTTGGAGACAAACATTGTAATCAGGATGAAGAGACACTGATGAGTATTACTAAAATTAAAGAGTCTAAATTCAGCAAAATTGCTTTCACTGTGAAAATGTATTTTGATCCGTAGCCACCATTATCCACTAACTCCATGCTAGCTTGACAAAGCCAGGCATGATCACAGTTGGAGGAGGTGGCACCTTTGTGGAAGCCCCAGCAAAGATGTTCCTTACACCTCACGTTTTCCCAGGGGTACTTTCCCCAGTGTGTTAGTGGTACCCCTCTTATGCTGACATCTGTCCAGACACCTGCATCAAGCAACTTTGGCTCCTAGGGGGAAGACAGTCCAGAAAAAGAAAACCTGGCTTGTGCTGGAAGAACTGCTGACTGCCAACTACTTGCTGCAGTGCCCCTCATTCCAGTCCCTGCTACCTGTTGAAAATATCTGGGGTTTCTCCTTGGTGTTGTCAATCTTATATGGTCCACAGATGTACCAGGCTCTCTGTGACAGCATCCCACCTGCAGGGTAGGGAGAGAAGTTTTGAGGTGAGAACTGAATGGCCTTGAAACAAGAGATGCCATGTACACATACTCCATTGATCTTGCTATCTGAACTGTTACCACCACCAGAGATGCATGTTAATAACTCCTTAGTGGAGGAAAGGCTTTTTCTAAGGTAGCCTGTGCCCTTCTTCTATCTCTGACATCCTCTCAGACAGTGCCTGCACCTCTCACTTCATGGCGTCGAGTGTTTCTCAGCTCTTTCTGGGCATGAGTGGCTCACTATAGAAAAGCAGCGATGTTGGGCATGCCACACAGTCCTGCTGCTCATCCCCTTTAATTCTCTGGCCTGATCACTGCTCTGCTGACCAAGAAGCAATTCTTGAAAAGGCCGAGAGAGCGGCTTGGCTGTGCCAGGGGCCGGCAGCTGCCGGATGGGCTGCTGAGGTCTCACCGAGACCATCCCCTGTCAGAACAGAAGCCCTTGGGCAGCGCCGAGGGGTGGCCCCGGGGGAGCCCCTGCTCAGGGCCGTTCCCTGCTGAGGGGAGCAGAGACCCTGGGTACCACCCGGATCCCTCCCCCACGGCAGCACTGCTTCCCTGGAGCCTGGCTGAGAGACATCGCCAGCAGCTCCCTGTTCTGGTCCGGCCCTCGGGTTGTTACCCGCTGCTGGTTATGAAGGTTGGCAGCCGTGAGGCTGTGGGCGGAAGTCCAAGAGCGATTAACAAGGACTTTAGGTGGTTGGTTGGAGGACCAGGAGCACAGGTGGTGTTCTCTCCTCAACCCCTTCTGTGGCAGAAGGAACACTGAAAGGAGCAGGAGAACACACCCCATTAACGGGGGGCTCAGAGGCTGGTGACACCGGTGGAATTTTGGTGTTTTTATTATGACTACGGGCTGGTTTACAAGAGCCTAGGCTGCTGGCAACAGATGGGCAATGCCTGTTTCAAAGGGGGAAAAGGGTCCTGGGGCAAGAGCTATCAGGTCTCATTGAAAGGTCTTTAAACCAGACTCGAAGGAGGTGGGAATGAAACTGGGCTTGCTAGAGAGGGGCCTGGGAACAGCAGACCAGTACCTGTGGGGCAGTGTGGCAGTGAGGTCTTGTAGTTGTCTGTCTCAGTGGAGGTGGGGGATGATGGTCCATGCGGCAGCAAAGACCCAAGAGTTGATAGGCTGGTAACTATTGAAGCTTCTGTGAACCATCTGGTGGGAACTGGGGCTTCTCCCTCCAAGAAGGTGTCAGGACCATTAGCCCAGCTGAGGTGTGTCTAGACCAATGCAAACTTACTGACGGTGCTCTCAATGTCCTTGCCGTGATCATGGATAGATATTGAACAGGAGTGGCCCCAGCACTGAGCCCTGAGGAACACCACTTGTGACTGGACACCAGCTGAACTTAATTCCATTCACTACCACTCTCTGGGCCCATCCATTCAACCCATTTTGGTCCAGCAGAGTGTGCGCCCATACAGGCCTCAGGCAGCCCTTTTTTTTCATGACTATGCTATGAGGAACATTACCAAAGGCTTTACTGAAGTCTACCAAGTTACGTGGAAGTGTTGATCTGCTTGAGAGTAGGGAGGCTCTGCAGAGGGACCTGGACAGGCTGGATCCATGGGATGAGGCCAATCATATGGGCTTCAACAAGACCAAGTGACAAGTCCTGCACTTGGTCCACAACAACTCCATGCAATGCTACAGCCTTGGGGAGGAGTGGCTGGAAAGCTGCTCAGCAGAAAGGGGCCTGGGGGTGTTGGTCAACAGCTGGCTGAACATGAGCCATCAGTGTGCCTAGGTAGCCAAGAAGGCCAACGGCATCCTGGCCTGCATCAGGAATAGTGTGGCCAGCAGGAGAAGGGAAGTGATTGTCCCACTGTACTTGGCACTGGTGAGGCAGCACCTTGAGTACTCTGTTGAGTTTTAGGCGCCACAGTATAAAAAAGACACTGAGGTGCTGGAGCAGGTTCATAAAAGGACAACAAAGCTGGTGAACGGTCTTGAGAATAAGTCTTATGAGGAGCGCCGGAGGGAGCTGGGGTTGTTTAGTCTGGAACAAAGAAGACTGGGGGAAGACCTTATTGCTCTCTCCAACTACCTGAAAGGAGTTTGTAGAGAGGTGGGTGTTGGTCTCTTCTCACAAGTCACAGCTGATAGGACAAGAGGAAATGGCATCGAGTTGCACCAGGGGAGGTTTAGGTTGGACATCAGGAAGAAGTTTTCTACCTAAAGGGTTATCAAAGACTGGAACAGGCTCCCCAGGGAGATGCTTAAATCACCATCCCTGGATGTATTTAAAAGCCATCTAGATGTGGTGTTTAAGGGCTTATGTAGTAGTGGCCCTGGTAGAGTTAGATAATGGTTGGACTTGATGCTCTTAAAGGTCTTTTCCAACCACAGTGATTCTGTGACCCTTCACCATACATCCCAGCAGCCTCACGTCACCCTTCGTTCAGGGATGGGTAGTGGGAGACATCCTCCCAGCTTTGTTTATCTACCTTTTACCTCAGTCAAAAGAAGTCCCAATTTGGCATGCTGGTGACTTACAGCATATGACTGAGTGCAGTGAGATTACACATGTCTTTGAAGACAAAAATGAAAACTGAAATCCCATATAATGGTTCTCTTTTTGAGGCTGCAAAGGTATCCCAGTGTAAGGGGTTGTCTGTTTTCCTTCTGGTAGCTCTGTGCTTTGGGCTTTCATCTCTCCTGGCTGTGCGTAAGCCTCACTGGAGGCAGCAGCTATAGCTAAGAGGGCCGAAAAAGGCAGTTCTTTGCACCGCCCCCCATTGCAATAGTACAAACTGAAGTAGATAAATATTCAAATCCAGAGAGTGATGCAAGTGTGTAATGTCAGTGTGACTAGAATTGGGTAATTTTTTGCATGAATGTAACCAAATATTAAAGAAAAATATCTATTTGTCCGTAAACCTGTCAAGGGTGAAGCGTTTCAGAAGCATTTCCTGGCCTAGAAAACTGAAATAAAAAGCCTAGAAGTATCATTTCCCAACAAAAAGCATGAAATGTCTCACGCTACTGATGCTGAGGCCAATAAAACTGCAAGTGCACAGCTGTGGGGCATCCCAAGCCTCTGTTTTCCTAACCCTGCTCAGCAGCAGTAAGAGTTGCTTCAGCCTCCATGAGTGGCTTCCTGTTTTACTACTTCTCTGGAAAAAGTAAGGAAAGCAGAGGAGAAAAGAGAATTTCTGACTGCTGGGTATTGCTGCTTATACTTCACACGTTGCCACTTAATATTGTTAACACAGTTCATACAACACAGGACAGATTTAATAGGCAATTAATATAATTACTAGGTAATTGTTAATAATTTCTTGTGTGTTCTCGGGGGTCTGAAAGCAAGCCCCAGGCTGGCAGAGCAGCAGTCCCACACAGCATGTCTGATCAATGATTACGTGTACTTTTTTTTTCCCTTCCTCAAGCCTATCTGCCCAAAATATTTGCTTGACTCTCAGTTGGAGGGCAGAAAGGGCAAGAAAGGAGTTGATTATGCCTGCTGCTTCCTTTTGTACTGTCAGAAACATACCCAAGCCACTTGTGAGTTGATTAAATGGTGGCTTCTGGGACTTCAGAGGTGAAAGACCTGCCTGGTCTTTCTCCATGAACCATGCATTTGTGAGTGGGAAGATGAGAGAAATGTCCTCAAGAGAGGATGTTTCAGGAACATCACATGCATCAAAGATAACTCTCGTCTTCCCACTACTGCTAATCATTAATGATACCCCGAAGACCCTCACCATGTGAGGCACAGCACTGGCCTTCACCATATCAGCATTGTCCTAAACATCCTTACTCTTTTCTTCAGGCATAAAAAAGTGGATAATGTCATCAGACAGATGGAAAATAGGAAGATATGCTAGGAAATCCTTTTTCCCCATGATCAAACATGGACATGGAATCCCAGAGAGGCTGTAGGATCTCCATGGTTGGAACCACTCAAACTTCAGCTGGACATGGACACGAACAACCTCATCCAAGCATGACCACAATCCCTTCCCACCAATCCTTTCCCACCTCAATTGTTCTGTGATTTTCTATATTTCCAAGATCCAGAAGTCTGATAGAAAAAGCTTTCTGCAGCTGATGACTGTCACTTACCCAGGCCCAGGCTAGAGGCACAGAGCTGAGTGTGTTTCATGGGAGTGTGCTGGCTCCAGATTTACCCCTGTGACAGACACTCTCATCTTCGCACTGTGTTTTGTCTTCTGCTAGTTTAATATTCAGAACAGGAAGGCAGTGGAGGCAGAGATTGATCACTTGATTCTTGTGCAGTGATTATTATGAATTCATTCATTTAAACTAATTTGGAATTTATTTTTCCTGCTTTTGAAGGCTGCCTTTGGATAGTTTAATAACATTACTTCTAGTGACTGCAAAGATAAATATCTGACAGCTCTAGCTTAGCAATGTCTACAGATATGGATGCTTTCTGATGTATAGAAATAAACACATTCTTGTTAGGAGTATATGATCTATCAATTAAAATTTCCCAAGGTCTTTGATTAGTCTTTGTGAATGGTGTAAGGAAGATTGCTTTCACCCTGTCACAAGCAATCTCTGCTCTGGTAGCAACCACTAGCACTGAGCTCACAAACCAGTTTCTATTCAATCCCCTTTGTTTTCATTTCATTGTAACTTTCTGAGACATTGATCTCTGGGGCTAAAATCTTCTATCCTCTATCTGAGGAGGGCTTTTAGACCTTTAGTATTTCGGGAAAGAGTGCAGAAGGCAGTAAGAGGCATCCCATCCCTCCTATGGCAAGGACGGTGGGATAACACTTGCAAAGTGGCATGAAATTCCTCCTCCTCTCCAGGGACATGAATATAACCCATAGCTGGAAGAAGCTGGCTGAGGCAGGCTTACAAGCACACAAAACATATTGCATCAAGCATTAACTCATAGCAGTTTCATGGAAAGTGGGTTGGTATAGCCCCAGAGCAAGACTTCATCCCTGCACGGGCAATACTTGTTCTCATTTGCGAGTTGCCTCACTCCCCAGGCATCATCCCCAGGATGAAGATAGGGCAGGGGGCTAGGATATCTCCAAAAGAGCATAAAGGTCACAGAAAAATGCCTGGACCTCCCTGATACTAACAGGTTTTATGTTTCTGTTTTACTACAGAGCATGAGAATCCATTCCCCGTTCACAGCCCTTGAAAAAACTTGTAACTGCTGCTTTTGGAGCATATAGTTTTCTGGAAGGTGGAAGCATAGTCTGTAGACCTGTCCCTTCCTGCCTGGTTATCTGCATGTTATAATGGGTGGGACAGACGTCTGAAGGAAAGACATGGTGCTTGCCAAAGCTATATTTGCTTGGTGCCACACTATGTGACTTGTCTGGCATGTAGCAAGAGAAAGTGGAGGGTATGGGGTAGGGATCTTGTGATGCAAACATAGGTGTCAATGTAGCACAGAAAGCGGATAGGGGTATATATCTTGTTGTATGCAAGTCTGCCTGTGCATACAGATCAGGGCTGCAGCCTGGAGGTTTATCCAGATGATCTTTTATTCCAGTGTCCTGCCCTCCCTTCCCCTGGGAATGTTGTTTCCATTAATGAAGGTGATAGCTGCTAATTAACAAAAGCTCTTTGTTAAAATTAGCTCTTGGTTTAGAATTGGCCCACCATACATCCCATGAACATTCATGTCTTCAGAATGGTTTTAGGGTTTTTTGTTGTTGGTTTTTTAAAACTTTTTGTCTCTAACCTTGTTTTTTTACTATGCTTCAAAAAAGCCTGGTTCAGCCTGGAAAACCTTGGCTCACAGAGATGACAGAGATGACAGCTTTGGTGATACCCCTGCTCTCTGCTCGCGAAACTATTGCAGTTCAACATTTGTCTCCTTGCCTCTCCACTCGCCACAGTTATCCCCAGTTAACAGTGCTGCTGTGTCACAGCCTCCTTGGTGTCGTCTCCTGGCTTGGAGGAGATTAAATAGGACAAGCAGCTGAGGATGCATGGATGTGTGCCAAAGTAGGAAAATGGAAAGAATTAGTTTTTATGGTTTATTAAGTATGCTGACATACTAAGGCCTGTGTAGAAAAGCTGGAGCAGCTGGCTTTTAGATAACTTCAGTCATTTTAAGACCACTTTTTTGCAGAGTTTAGTAGCTTGTTTTAATTCTTAATGGTCTGTGAGGTGGAGGCCACTGGCTGCCCTGTTGCATAATATCAAGTGGTTGGTCCAGGTGGACTCCTGGATGTGCTGGTGGGAAGGTACCTTTGGTGTCTCTAGTCCAGTGGGTGCCTTAGTGAGGAATTTGACCACATATATAATATGCATGTGATTCCTGAGCTTATCAACTTCTAGCATTTATGGCTACCAGGCCAGTGCAAGAACTGCGGCAGATCCAGTTGCAGCCCATTGTAACATGTATCTGATGACCAGCCATCTCTCAGAGAGACTTGCTGATCCAGTGCCATATAGACAGATGGAGTTAAGAGGGTAGGGACCAAAAAGCCTCCAGTGGTATACCCAGTGTGTTTATGAACACGGATTAGTCCTCTTGTAAACCTGAGTGACCATATAACGTTTTTTTCTACATTATTTTTACCCGTTCAGATAAGATGTGGTATCTTCACACATGGATTCAGACAGAAAAAAAGAAAACCTGCATAAAACTCTAAGCTTTTTGCAATGAAATTATGCCTTTAGGTAAACTCTAGTCTTAACCTAAAGTGTAGTGAGGTCTTCTGGATTAAACTTGTCTTTTCAAGCTCATATTGCTATTTTTCATGGTCTACGCTCCTAAGGTTGCCAGAAATGTAAGGATTTTGGTTTTAAAATATCCAAGCAATTTTTTGCCTGCGCTTCCAGTGTATCTGGAAGCAGTGACAGATTCTTAATAATTTCAGCTTTATTGCAGAGCTAAACTTCAGTGTCATCCTGATAAAGCTTCCTATCTGCCTGGAAATGAGTCAACTGGTGCTATGACAAGCATGGGAGCAGTTGGTGTGCTGTTGGCGTCGGCTGGAGTGTCTCTACAGAATGAACATATGTTCTCCAATGCAGTCACTTCATTCACTCTTCCCTTGTTAACTTTTATGATATGGGGTGGGGTTTTTTTTGTCCCTCTAATTAAGAACTTTGACTTTTGGAAAGGTTTTTAAATTTTTCCCTTATCTTTGGGGACAGGGAAGGGCAGACACTAAGAGATAGAAGCTTTCACTGATGAAACTAATGAGATTTTTCATGTCCTACCTAAGAAGGAAATTGGAATGAAGACACTAGTAACTCGAACAATGTTCTGAAAGATCTTAATGATTGGCAGGTTGCTAAATTTCCATCCTTGCTATCTGGTAAAGAGGAAGGAAAATTAGGTGGAGTTACATTAGGCTGGTGAATAAATCTCTAAAGATTGCAGAGTCCTCAGTCCTCAGCTCAGAAATGTTTTGCAAACTTGGTGGCACTGGATGTTGCAGGGGACTAGATCTACCAGGCACTTTAGGAAGAATTCATAATAAAGAACAGAATTAGTGGAGACATGGCAATAGGAAATAGCGTTGTGATGAAGCTAGAAGGAAAACACGTTAATAAATGTTTTTAAAAGTGAAGGAGGAATAAATGCTTATTTTCTTCATGGAGAGAGCTTGCCTGTGGAATCTCCTGCACATCTTTGAATCACAGAATCACAGAATGTTAAGGGTTGGAAGGGACCTCGAAAGATCATCTGGTCCAACTCCCGTGCCAGAGCAGGACCACCTACAGCAGGTCACATAGGAACATGTCCAGGAGGGTTTTAAATGTCTCTAGAGAAGGAGACTTCACAACCCCTCTGGGCAGCCTGTTCCAGAGCTCCGTCACCCTCACAGTGAAAATGTTTTTCCTTATGTTTCTGTGGAACCTCTTATGCTCCAGCTTACACTTGTTGCCCCTTGTCCTGTCATTGGACATAACAGAGAAGAGCCTGGCTCCATCCTCCTGACACTCACCCTTTATGTATT
>WTSP01015372.1:103876-114971 GCA_025331215.1 Actenoides lindsayi | reverse complement strand
GTTCTCAGGGTCCGAATGCCAGGCAAGGTTTACTGCAGCGATAACATGTCCTTTTCCTCCCAGCCATTCCTCCACAATCATACTGGCTGCTTAGCTTGCAAAACTGAATGAATTAGGACTCACATGATAATTCATCATATTAACATACTGACATTCAACATATTATTCAATACTAAGTTGACAATGGCATTAGCCCATTTGTGTTCCCGCTTTTGTACACCATGTGTTCTTGGATTGAGGAACTACAGCTACCTAAATTATCAGTCCTCCTTGGTCAGTTAACACATTATGTTTAGCAGGGTATGAGCTTCTGACAATACCACCAAGGGTTCTGGACAGCTGAGTTGAGCTGAGCAAGTTGGGTTATCGTGGCTTTGACAGAGTGCGGCTGGCACCCAGCTGGCTCTGCTGGTGTTGCAAATGTTGAAAACCCCATGCTTGGGGATGGCAGAGGGAGAGAGAAGCAGCTGCCTGGGAGTGGAAAAAAAGGGGTGTCTTCAGTGAAATTGTTGTGCAGTGTGCCTCTGTTCCACTGCAGTACTCTGGGGGAGTAGGGAAGATTCATCATGGGGGTGCTCACTCATTTGAGCTGGGAGAGTGTAACTGATTGCATGAGCATAACCTTGACAAAAGCAGAAGCTAGCAGGGCACAGAGAGCCGTGACAGTCAGGGGGAGATGCCCTTGCTGTTTAAGCAGAATGGTCCTAGCTCCTGTGTCCACAGCAAAAGAAGAGAGGTGCACCTCATACCTTCAGTAGTGCTGAGTGGACTAGGTGAGGGTAGGGAGGGTGGACAAGGTGCAAAGAAGACTGGCAAAAAGACTGTCATGTTGGAATCCACAGAGTCCTACTTCCATTGTACTTTGCTTTGCAGAAAACTCATGGAAATACCTCAATTTGCTGTTAGCCCAGAGATCTACAGATGCAGAGCTGAAACTCTGGGATCTCGGTGCAAGTATCACCATGGATGGGATACTAGTTAGGACTGACACCGCCTGCTGCTCTGACAGAGTTTTGTGTCTACTGCTGGCACTATGGAGGGAGCTCAGCTCAGATCACAGAATCACAGAATGTTGGGGGTTGGAAGGGACCTCAAAAGATCATCTAGTGCAATCCCCCTGCCAGAGCAGGATCACTTAGATCAAGTCACATAGGAACAAGTCTGGGTGGGTTTTGAATGTCTCCAGAGAAAGAGATTTCACAACCTCCCTAGGCATCCTGTTCCAGTGCTCTGTCACCCTCACCATGAAAAAGTTTCTCCTTACGTTTACATGGAACCTCCTGTGTTCCAACTTGTACCCGTTGCCCCTTGTCCTATCATTGGACATCACTGAGAAGATCTTGACTCCATCCTCCTGACAATCACCTTTTACATATTTATAAACGTTAAGAGGTCACCCTTCAATCTTCTCCAGGCTAAAGAGAACCAACTCCCTCAGCCTTTCCTCATAAGGGAGATGTTCCATGCCCTTAATCATCTTTGTGGCTCTGCGCTGGACTCTCTCAAGCAGTTCCCTGTCCTTTTTGAACTGCAGGGCCCAGAAGTGAACACAATATTCCAGATGCGGCCTCACCAGGTCAGAGTAGAGGAGGAGAAGAACCTCTCTCTCGACCTACTAACCACACCCCTTCTAATACACCCCAGGATGCCATTGGCCTTCTTGGCCACAAGGGCACATTGCTGTTTTATGGTCAACCTGCTGTCCACCAGGACCCGCAGGTCCTTTTCCCCTATGCTACTCTCTAACAAGTCAATCCCCAACCTATACTGGTACATGGGATTACTCTTTCCCAGTTTAAAGGGGTCTCGGAGAAGGTGGTTGAGCTTGCTGCTGATATAGACCTGTTCTGGATTGTCCAGACTGGCTGAGGAACTGCAAAATGATCTTGCAAATAGAATTACCTTTATTTAACTGAAAAATGATGTCTGTGTTTGGGGAGGAGCCTTATGCGCTGTTTGTCTCTAAATTATCATGTACCCTTTACAAAGAGGATCTGAGAGTGAGACATTGTGTATAGTGTTCTGAAAACAGCAATTCACAGCTCAGGATGATCAAAAAGGCAAATGGGATGTGGGTAATTATTAGGAAAGATATCCAGAGAAAACCAGACAACACTGTTATACTGCTCACATGTGCCTTAAACTTGGAGAATATCATGGGAGTAATGAAGGGACAAGAAGAGGGGATCTGGGAACTAAGGTACAGGTGAATGCTCTTTAAGGAGAGTTTGAATATGTCTGGAAAGAAGACAACTGAAATAGCTGTGAGCAAGTCCTCCATGTTCATGAATAAGAGTGAGAGCAGGGAAACAGTAGAGGTTGCTTCTTGTAACTAAAGAACGTTCAAAGATTTTTTTTAAGGCAATATTAAAACACAGTGAAGGAAGAATCCTTTTGAATAGATCCTTCATTACACAAAAAAGCTGTGGAACTCCCTGCCAGAAAATACTGAACAGGCTAAAAATCTAAATGGTAGAAAGCTTAAAAAAAATAATCAGAAAACTCTTTCAGAGTTGATCTGTTAAAGGTTGTCTAACATGATAATAGCTACTATAGCCTACACTGTGGGCTCAGATCCTGGGCAAATCTGGCAAGGAAGAGATGTTTGTGTGGTGTCTCTCCTAGAATTTGTCCCTGACAGCGTGTGATCACACAAAGTGCCGACAGATGTATAATGACTCTGTCTGGTCTGTATACCTGCTGAAAGAATAACTTTTCTCCCTGTGAATTTTCCTTCTTGCCATTAAGCTTTCAGGCACTTCAGAGAGGGGCTGTGTCACTATATGAATTTACAGAAAAAAAAAATATGTTGGAACTTTGTTTTGGTTGGACTTTGCATTTTAATGACTTCAAAGGATAATGACAATGTAGCATACAAGGACAGGTGACAGTCAGATATTTGCAGTATATTTGAGACAATAAAATCTGTTTAGTTTTACATAATCTCAAGAGCCCAAGTATAAGGTGCCTTGCAGTCAGCATTTTCCATGTACCCCTGAATGACTTGGAACAAGAATGTGAAATGTAATTTAACAGTTTTGATGCTTGTCCTCAAAAGTGGTGGCATTTTGGTGGCATGGGATCCCATCACGTGTATTTTTTCTTAGGCCTGGATATCTTCTGGAGTGAAAGCACTTTCACATTGTGAATGTGAAAGTGTGAAAAATTCTTTTTATTTCTACCACTTGCTAATCCTGTTTTGGCTGGTGCAGCCTCTGCAAAGAGCTCACTCCATGGGATGTGTTACTCAGAAATGATCCGTGCTATTGCTGAGATTCAGGAAGTGCTTTGATCTGTTTTATGAAATGCTTCACTTGCAAAGCAAACCTGGTGAGCATTTGCTGTCTGCCAGTTTGGTGTAAAGGAGAAAAAAACCTCATCTCTTTTATTCCTTTGCCTGATATGGACAATTTTGCTTCTTGTATATTTACTAGTCTTTGTGGCAGATGCAGCCTCCCCCACAGACAAACCAAGCAGGGTGTGCCAGAGCGGTTTGGGGTTTGGGGCCTGGGCCGTTAAGCTGCACCTCATGGTGACTGACAGGCACCTCAGGGTCCGGACCCTTAGTTAACAGGCTCAGGGTCTGGGCTTGTCTGGGTTTGCCCCCCAGCCAATTAGAATGACCACAATACACCCTTGACTAGGGTATAAATGGGATCCTGCCTGAGAACCAGAGGAGTTGGTTCATCTCAGAGCAGCGGGCCTGGCAGTTAGACCCTCCCCTTGGACACGCTGTCCAAGGACACTTCCGTGGATTGAGGGAGTCTCTGGGGATTGAGTGAGGTTTCCCCTTGATCAGTGAGTGTGTGCTCAGTTTGGTTGATCTTTCCTTAAGTTTTAGGAGTTAGTTGTGTGGTAGTTAATTCCCAACAGCCCCCTGCACTGGTACTTGGTCAGAAGGAGCTCTGGGCAGCTTTGGTTGCAATAAAACCCCATTCTGGACAGTGGCTGCAGTTGGTTTTGTGAATGCCTTTGTGACAGTCTTCAACCAGAGAAGTTTTAGAAGTTGGTATTTTTAATTACAAGCTAAACTCCCATGGTTTAGCATCAGGTGAATATGTTGGGGATACCTCTCAAACTGTCCCTGCTCTTTGTGTGGATGGCAGATGAGACAGGGATGTGTACAGAAATCAAATTAGTTATTTGACTCTTGAAATAGGAAACTGGGAGAAGGATGGAGCTTGCTGATGAGCTCACAAATGAACCACATAGGACTTGCTGTATCATTCGGTATCTATACCAGCTGCTCCAAAAGGAAGGTCAAGTTTGCATCTGTGGACTCCAGAAACTTCTTCAATCCGGAAGAAGTCAAGTTTGGGGGAGGACTTAAACGATGAGGACTTGTGCGCCTCTGAGGGAAGCAATTGCCCTTTTAATCCCTTGGATGGGCAGCAGTTGAAATCAGATTGTTCAGTGCTTTCTGCTGTAAAGCTGTCCCTGACTGGTTTAAGGACTTTGATCTCAGTTTCTCCAGGCTACCTGTCATCTTCTTGATGAGTGATTGTATTCACTGGTCTCTATAGCACAGTATTGCTCTGTCAGGGAAGAGTTCAGCCCTGTTTCTGGAACAAGACAGGCAGTGGTGGTGGCTAGTCCAAGCAGCAATGAGCTGTTCTTTGTAGTGCTTCCTGCAATTTAGCAATTAGCAGCTTTGCTACTCTCCATAGTCACCTGCCCCATTCCTGGCTCCCGTAAGCAAGGCTGCTGGGAAGACAATGAGCCAGGATGTGGAAGACAGTCCCAGGGAGTGTAGAAGATGTGTAAACTTGGTTCTCTGAGAAATGAGAAGATCAGGACTTCTAGGGGTAAGCCAGCTGGTGCGCACTGAGTCTTTATTTACTGTCCCCTTTCCTGCTATATGCTGTATATTGGATACTAAGAAACAAATTCATAACTAAGATAGATACTGCAGTGGTTGGTTAGAGTGGCAGGTGTCACATCTTGCTACTAAATGTGAGCCTGGGTGTTGATGGCAGGGGTAACAAAGTCCTGACAGACCTCCAGAAAAACGGAGACTGTTTAAACTGCACAAGGTGGGGAGACAGATGAGGGACATAGGCTGGGAAGGGAATGGGAGAGGATTTTGAGTGGGAAGCAAAGGAAAGGTCTGGCTTTGAGGTGAAGGCAAGGAAAGAGAACTAGGAAAAGGGCATATGGGTAGAGGAAGAGACTGGGTTATCCAGGCTAGTTGGGAGGCAGGCAAGGATGGCCTGAAAAAAGAGACTGAATCAAAGTATCACAGACAGAGGTCAAATAAGAGGAGACAAGGCATGTGGAGGTGAGGGAGGGTGAGCTTGTGTCACTTCAAATGTGTTTTTTTCTCCCCATAAACCTGAAAGGGAATCCTTGTTTCATTCTCTGGAGCCAAATCCCTATTCTAGTTTCCATTGGATAAAATGGGAATAATATCACCTTGGTTACTAGTGGTGTGGTGAAATCAGGTGCATTTATGTAGCGAAGGACTGTAATGGCAAGCTCTGGGCCTGGGGAAATGAGCAAATTTACCTGCAAAGTAGGCTTTGTGCTGTGTGATAAGTAGCACCTAAAATGCTGGATGGAGAATGTTGAATTTTAAACTACATGAGAGAGCTTCATCTGCCTGGTCTGAACAAGACAAAAATGCTGTGGACAAAAGAAGTGTTTTATTTAAAAAAAAACCCTCAAACCCCTACACACAGGAGATGGCAACTTATTGATGGATAGACACCAAGAGTAATTTTCTTTCTTTCATAAACTGTGTTAGAAATTTAACTTAAAGTATGC
This sequence comes from Actenoides lindsayi, assembly GCA_025331215.1. Taxonomy (NCBI): domain Eukaryota; kingdom Metazoa; phylum Chordata; class Aves; order Coraciiformes; family Alcedinidae; genus Actenoides; species Actenoides lindsayi. Next base: position 109,208 of record WTSP01015372.1, on the reverse strand, counting down.
TCTAGATATAAGAAAGGCTAAACACTTTTAGAATATCTATCTCTTATCTTCATGATACAATAATTTATTATCAAGTCCTGCACCTGGAGACAGAGGAACACACTGTGCTGTTTCTGCTTTTCTGTTGATGGACTCTGACTCCTGTTTGGTAGCTGTTCCATATGGCTTCTTACTTTTACTACCTTTTCCATATTAATAACATCCTTGCTTTTCTGACATGTATTTCTTATGAGAGCTGTCAATTCCTCTTACCCTCATCAGTGAACAAGTCTGGCAAACATGTTTATGCACTGGATCAGATGCTAGTCCTCCAGAGCAAAATGAAACTTAATGTTACCACAGCTGGTGTCTAAATCTGCTGATGCTGCATTCCCTTGGGAGCAAACTGACTTATTCAGTCTATACAGAGCAGCAGAAGGCTGAGCCTAGGTCAGGAAATGGACAAGGCAAGACTGAAGCATGATCCTGTGTGGTAGGTAGGAAAGAGGCTTTTAAACAAGAGCCCAATCTCACTGGCATGGAGAAAAGGATTCCTCAGCTCCCCTTTGGAGTTAATGGATGAAAAGTACCCAAGGGCAAAGACAATTACTCCCAGACACATTTGGATTTTAGACTACTCTTACACTTTTTTAATGGTCTAGACTCTTTCTAGCACTGAATTGTGAAACCTTTGCAGACATAATTCTAATAGAGTTTCTTTGCAGTACAGCAATTATGGTGATTGATATGGACAAATGTGATCTTGAAAGAGCAATAACGAGACCATATAGCTCAATACTAAAGCAAATGCATTTTGAAATCAATTTTTGAAATGAGAATTGCAGGAAAAATCTTGCAAGTGTGTCTTTGTGCCTGGCTCTCTCATTTTTATCTGGCTTTTGTTCTGCAAAACTTTTAGCAGTGACCTCAAGCACACTGACATGGATTATTACTCTCTCAAAAGGCTTTACTGTGACAGATGTGCTTACCTGCTTATACCGAAAGGCTGGAAGTTAAAAGTATATTTAGCTGTCTTGTATCTTTTTAGAGGAAGTGAAAATGTTCTGGAACATGCTTATCAGTATCAACAGGAAAATGTGAATGCATTATGGGGTCATAGATAAAAAACTTCTCACTAAAAATTTCTGTGAGCTAAAGAGTAGAGAGCAGATACCTCACAGAAAAGCAAAATGGGCAGATTTAGACTGAACTGTGGGTCTGACCCACAAATGAATTTGCAAACACATTTTCCAAGTATTCACTTGGCCCTATAAACAGCCAGCACAGAAAAGAAATATGTGACCACTTCTTTGTAAATCTTTGCAAGCATGGAACTGATCTGTAGCAATTTTCTCATCTGTCACCAGCTTCCTTCCAAACTTCAGCACCTCTCAAAGTTTTCTAACCTCAGACTGCTTTTCCTCCAGTTCTGAGTTACATGAGAAGGAATGTGGTGGTTTTATACTGATATTTGCGCAAGATGAAATCATCATTATAGCCTTGGTGAAATAGTCAAGCTCTTCCCTTCTCCTGGAGTTTCTGACAGCTCCTGCAGTACAGGCTGCACTCCCCTCTGCTGGAGGGAAAATCGGTGCTCAGTGGGCGAGGTGCCTTGGTTGACAGTGGAAGACAGAAACCACACTCTTTCTTCAGTGAGAACAGTTTTTCTTCCACCGACTGGCGAAAGGCTCAGTGTGAGGCAGAGGATGCTCTCTCCTGTCCCTGGCAATGCGTGCATATGGTTTAACGACTGTATTTTGCTGCCGTGGACCTCTTACCTTTGTCTCACTGTAAGATTTTTCTCTCTCAAATACAGTCTTTTATATGATGCTTTGTCATGCTGCTGTCTCTGAACAAGCATACATCTTTACTGAGCTAGCTGCAGTATTTCCCAGATCTATGCCCTTTAGTACCCTTACTAGATTTTTCTTGCTATTACATATTGTTATACCTTTAACCAAATAACAGAAAGAAGATTTCATATGATTTCCGTCTCCTCAATGCATCTGGATATGTTTGAGCCTGAAGTGTTCCAGGATTTAAACTAGCGTTAATCAGTGATAGAGGAGACAGAGGCATACTTAGGAAATAGGGGTTGTTCTTTTATTTTAAATACCCAAGAAACTCATATGGACATCAGGAGAAAGTGATGCTACACTGAACACCAAAATTTGCCTTGTTACTAGGTACTGGGCTTGCAACAGGTCTGTCTGACTCCAGCAAGGTACACTAGGTAGTTCTGAAGGTGCCAAGCACTGTAGATTTGATCATTGCTCTTACTGTACTCACTATAACTCTCAGGGAAAACCAAAATCACCAAAAAAAAGACAGCATCAGTTTCTAGTTTTCTGTTGAAAGAAGCTGGAAGAAAGCCTGCTGGAAGAAAGATTATGTTAGTACCCACTGTCTTCTGGTGATGGTACCTTTACCTAGCAAGGTGAAGACCACTTCACATAGGCTGTCTTTCCTGATGCATCCAGGTTTCTAAGAGCAACCATCATGATTGCTGATTCATCACTGACTGTGTTCAGAGTTTTCTCTTCTGTGATCTCATCTATCACTGAATGTCTGAGCATGGCTGAAATTCTTGCACAGAGACTAATGTTAAAGGGAGATGAGGCTGAATTGTATCCACTCATGCTAAAGTTACCCTTTCTTTTCAGACCAGAAAGCTCTGTCTCTTCCTTGTAGGATAGAAAGGGAAAATCACAGTAGGACAATGTATTTGGGATTTGGCACTGGAGACCAAATTGGGAGAATGTGGCCTTAATGATCAGATTTCTTGCTTTTGTTGGTACAGCTCTAACAATCTGATTTTTTCTTATGATGGTGGTTTTTATGAATGGTATGTCAAACTCAGCAAAGCAAACTGTGCTGGAATCTGCTGTGCTTCAATCATCTCTCTGAGTTCAGATGTTAGAAAAGACAGAAAAAAATAGGAGAAAGGTGTCTTTTCACCAGAGTGATGTGCTATAGCCTGAAATTAAAAATTCCTGGAGCTTCCCTTAGTGTACCACAAAAAAAAATCTGTGGCATTGAAATAAGTTTTAAGGAATTTCTTTAACCCATGTTGACTTTCTGGTGTTGGACGCTCCCCTGACACATATTGAATGATGCTGGAATATTGCCATTACTATGCTGAACACTGGATTGGAGGTTGGTTTTTTTCTTAACATTCTCTTCCATAATCATAAACAGAAATTGAGAAATGAGAGCACTATGTGACTAATTACAGATGAACCATCACTTTTTACAGGGCAGGTAAGATGGCTGTTAATTAAAAGAACTCTCTAACTGCCTGATCTGCTTACTTGCACTGATTGGTGAGGAATCACCCAAGAAATTGCTGCATTCAAACAAAACAAGGCTGGAAAGCAGCAAGAGAGGGAAACAGTAATAATCTGATATTTTCAAAACTTGACAAGTGCATGATCAACCTGATCCGGTTTGAAGTTGTCCTTCTTTGAGCAGAGAGTTGGACAAGGGACTCTTGAAGTTGAGTTACTCAATGATTCTGCAATTTTTTTTAGTAACTTTCCTGAGTAACTCAAGCTGGGGTCGACTTTTTTTTCCTAAAAACTTTTTCATGGCCTTTGGTTGCCTTGGATAGTGGAAGGAGTGAAGCAGAAGGCCATGAACTGTTTCAGATAGCCAGGTTCAGCTCAGTTCTAGGTTGGTAAAATCATAAACCTGGATATGATACAAATAATCCCACTTCTTTGGTGAAAGGGAATATGAACCTCTGGCCATGAAGGATGGTGCACAATCAATGGCTGTAATGAAAACAGCATCACTGCTGCTTCCAAACGATTTGCAGATCTTGCAAGCAAAGAATATTCCAACCTTAACAGCAAATGTCAGCAGAGTTACATCTGAAGATGGAGTTGTCAAAGTTAAATCAAAATTGGTCCCAAGAGATATAATTCTAGGCTTTCCAACACAGGAAAAGAAATAAATATCCACTTACATAAAGTTTGACTTGCAAATGAAAAGTCTTTCTTCATAGACATCCCACAAATAGTTCTTAATAGTTCTTAGTATCTGTTGGAGTTTGCACAGGGAGTCTGTAAAATGAGATCAGATGTCAGAGGGTACGTGCCACACAATGTGCTGCTTTACTATTCTTTCAGTTTCTTTTCTTCTAAACCCTCCCAAAGCCTCCATAGTTTTGAAGACTGTCCATAGGTAGCAAGGGCTGAGGTAAACTCTAGGTTTTTTGGTGACATTGATATTATCAGCTTTAATGGTCTTACCTCAGAAGGTGTGGGAGCTTTCCAAGACACTGAAGTATCTTTGCTTGTCTAACTTACTTCCTAGTATTTCCAATCTCATTTTTAAGGAGGGAAATACAATATTATAGTGTCAAAATACAACACAGTATTGGAAGTCTTACATGGGACTAAAAGACAGAGGATGTGCTCCAACAATTAAAAGCAGTGAGCGTTCACTGAAGTCAGTGTTGGGCCATCTATATAGTCTTCAGGTCTACGCAGAAAGTCTCAAGAGGCCACTTGCTCCTCAGAAGAGCATTTGGAGATAAAGGCACGAGAGTGCAGCCTGGCTGGATAGATTTCCAGGCCTAAGGTTATACTTATACCAGCTTAACAATCCAAGATGTGCAAGTTCATTTTAAGGCAGGACTGAAACATCAGCAGTTCTTTCTGAGTATGTTCAAGGTCAGGAAAGGGCTCAGATGCCTCTGGAGTGGACCATGATTTTGAAACAGCTTGAGCCAAGACAAAACGAGATGTCTGGGGGACTAGAAGAGGACAGCAGTACAGTAAAAGGCGCTGGATGAAACCAGGTCAGCTTTGCAAGGTTGGAAATGCTCTGTTTGGGGTGTGGAAGTGAAAGATGAGCCATGCCTGAGCCCTCAAAGCCATGCAGAGAATGAGAAGGCAGCAGCCTGTGAACATCAGGGAACAATTCCTCCTGCCACATCCTCAGACCCCTTCACACTTACTCTGTTTTCTCCTTCTCTGAAAACCAGTCACCTCTATTTTCTGGTGTGGCTTCTCTGCTTATTCCAGGAAGCTTCCCCTGAACTGGAAGTAAAAGAGGCAGAAAACCAGAAAAACCCTTTCAGGTTGAGATAAGGAAGATTTAATACAACAATGCAACAAGGGAAACAACAAACAACAGTAGCAAATAACAAGAATGACACAATACATCACAGTTTAGAGTCAGGGCAGCCCTCTAGACCTGTAACACCCACTCTCTGTTAACCCCCCTCCCTCCCCAAAGGGGAAGAGAAAGGGAATAAAGGAGAGAACCTGAGTGATTAGAAAAGAAAACTTGAACAGCTTTAATGAAAATGATAATAAAAAAAATAAAATAAAAATAATAACAATAA
>WTSP01015372.1:66065-96200 GCA_025331215.1 Actenoides lindsayi | reverse complement strand
GGAGAGGAGAGGAGAGGAGAGGAGAGGAGAGGAGAGGAGAGGAGAGGAGAGGAGAGGAGAGGAGAGGAGAGGAGAGATAATGCTGTGTCCCTTCAAATACTGGGAACCCCTAGCTCTGTGGATTCTCTGATGAGGGGATGTGCCATGCAGACCCCATCCATGGAGAGGTTCCATTAGTTCAGTCATTTGAACTGTTTTATGATTTTCTTACAAGAAAACAACCCCGTGCATCTTTTCTACCATCAAACAGAAAGGATGTTGCTTTGAAAACTTCTTGATGCACTTTAGGTAAGGGCAAGGCCACACAGATGTGCAGCTGCTAGTACTGTGTGGGAGCTAGCAGCAAGCAACTCTGTCACCATGAGCTGGCAAGGGCTGTCCTGTGGCCAAGGGCCATGTGCAGCACATCCTGGAGGCCACACTGAACATGAAGCACAGCACAAGCTGTGCCCACCAGGGCCATCTGTTATGAGGATTGTTGGCTCCTTGATGTGAAAGGATTTCCCAGTCAGGACCATGACAGTGCATCCCTGTAATGATGGCTGTGGAAACGCATTGTGGGGGGCACGTGGGAAAGCCATCTGGGATGAGGCCTTCCTTTGCTGTTACACTCCAGGAAGACTGCAAACCAGAAATGTTAGTTTTCGTGCTGAAAACAGTCCAGAATGTGTCATTCACAGGTATCTTTGCAGTCTGGTTTTGCAAAAGAAGCTGCGATACTTTCTGTAACTGCACAGTGACTGCAATAAAGCTGCACAAGTTATTCATTTATTGTCCTTCCAGATCACAGAATCACAGAATGGCAGGGATTGGAAGGGACCTCTAGAGATCATCTAGTCCAATCCCCCTGCTAAAGCAGGTTCACCCAGAGCAGTTTGCACAGGAACGTGTCCAGGTGGGTTTTGAAAGTCTCCAGAGAAGGAGACTCAACAACCTCCCTCGTCAGCCTGTTCCAGTTCTCTGTCACCCTCATAGTAAAGAAGTTTTTCCTCATGTTTAGGTGGAACTTCCTGTGTTCCTGATTGTGCCAGTTGCCTCTTGTTCTATCACTGGACACCACTGAAAAGAGACTGGACCCATCCTTTTGACACCCATCCTTCAGATATTTACAAGCATTGAAAAGATCACGTCTCAGTCTTCTCTTCTCCAGACAAAACAGCCCCTTGTCTCTCAGACTTTCTCTTAATCATCCTCATAGCCGTCTGTTGAACTCTCTGCAGTAGTTCCTTGTCTCTCTTGAACTGGGGAGCCCAGAACTGGACACAGTACTCCAGATGTGGCCTCACTAAGGCAGAGCAGAGGGGGAGGAGAACCTCCCTTGAACTGCTGGTCACTCTTTTTTTAATGCACCCCAGGATACCGCTGGCCTTCTTGGTCACAAGGGCACGTTGCTGGCTCATGGTCATCCTGTTTTCCACCAGGATTCCCAGGTCCTTCTCTGCAAAGCTGCTTTCCAGAAGGTCAAACTCTGATATGTACAGGTGCATGGGTTTATTCTGCCCTAGGTGCAGCACTCTACTCTCGTCCTTGTTGAATTTCATCAGGTTCCCCTCTGCCCAGCTCTCCAGCCTGTCCAGGTCTTGCTGAATGGCAGCACAACCCTCTGGTGTGTCAGCCACTCCTCCAAGCTTTGTGTCATCAGCAAACTTGCTGAGGGTACACTCCATCACTTTATCCAGGTCACTGGATAAAAAAAGACGTTGAACAAGACTGGACCCAGCAGTGACCCCTGGGGAACACCACTAACTATAGGCCTCCAACTAGACTCTGTGCCACTCATCACAACCGTCTGAGCTCTATCGTTCATCCAGTTCACAATCCATCTCATGCTCTACTTATCTAACCCACAATTCCTGACCTTACCTATGGTACTTGATCTAAAACAGTATTTCCAGCATACCTTTCAAGAAGAGCAACTTTTGTTGATGACAGTTTTCATCTTACCTGAGCATGGTTAAGTGCAGTTAGGAAATCACCACTGTTCATTTTACAGTTGTGGGAATTTTAATTTATTTAATATTTTTTCCAAACATAGGAGATTCTAAAGCCATAAAAAGGAAAACATTTGGGGAAAGGAAAATTGAAATAATACTTTCATTGGTAAAATGAGATTTTTTGCTTTGATAGCAAGGGATTTCTTTACTTGAAACAATTAACTTGCAGGAAAAATACAGGAAAAAATTGTTGTGACTGAACAGATACATTTAATCCTGAAAATGCCTAGAAGACTTGGCATTTATTTGAATTATGTAACCAATCCCCCAGTGGAACTGACAAGATTTTTGGGAGCACGTTAGTCTCGAGATTCCTTGCAAAATCATCATACCATGCATAGAGTTGCAGAAATTTTCAAAGCCACTGAAGAAGATATAAACCCTTTCCTTCAAAAGTGCACCTGCTGTCTTTATGCTCTCACCTGTAGATGTTCATATACCTCTTCACACCAGTGTTTTGAGGAGTCTGTGGTGACACAAACCCAAGCTGTCATTGATGAAAGTAAATCCCCTGATGCAAACAGTACATTACAGCTGTGTTCCTTGTCTCGATGATTCACTCTACTTCGAATGCAAAACTGGTTATTTCCCAAGCCCCCTGGAAGTGTATAAGTATAGAGCCAAACTAGCTAGTAGCTCATAGCAGCAAAGCAACCTGCTCATCTTGCTCAAACATCTCATTTCCAAATTTTGGCCATCCATTTCCTAACAATAGCATAGTCGAGAAGAGATGCTGAAAACAGGAAGATTTGCAGTAATGATGGATCAATCTCTAGCCTAAAGCGTGTGTATGTGAAAGCACTCCTAGCTACAGAGCACCAGGAACAGAAGGCAGAGACTGCAAGGGATCCCAGAGAGGAAAAGGAAGACAAGATTGCCGCACAGTTGCTATGCAGAATAGTAGCTGGAATTACTTCTGAAATGAAAGGTAGAATAGGTCACAAATTGGACTTTTGCTCACAGTATTTCTGAAATCAAAATTTAGGTGGTCCTTGCAAATCCTGTTGTGCACAAAGCAAGCCCTGGTGATTCAGGGTTGCCAGCTGCTAGATGGTCTATGTCCTTGCTTTGGAGTGGTGGTTTTGGGGTTTGTCTCCTGCAAGGAAAAAAGTGTGTATGGACCCCCCAACCAGTGTAAGGTTAAGTTTCCTGCTCTGAAATGGAAGCTGCTAAAGCAGGACTTCTGTGTGGCCTCAGTACCTGATCTTAATGGTGTTTGCACAGAAAACACTTGCAAAAAACAATTGAATTGAGACACAACGGTTTCCAGACATATCTTCCAGCTTTTTCCAAAGAATATCCAAAACTTTAAAGGCACATGAGATGTTGAGACAACAGTAGGAATAGAATGTTCAGACAACCTTGAGCATGTAGCAGATTGTCAGTTTTTCTGTAAGCTTTGGAGTTCTGGGCTTCAGAAATAATGTTACTGGCAAATGTGTTCCTTCCAGGGCTGACATGTTTCTCCTGCAGGAGTGAACCTTCCTTGTTGGTTTGCCAAATTAATATATTTGCTAAATAGTTTGGACAAATAATTTTATGACTGTGGATGTTCAGCCAGCTGTTTGCATCCTGGCTGCTTGTTACCTGAGCTGTGTGACATTATCCCCACTGCCTAGGTGTTGCTGGAGTGTGGCAAAGAGAATCAATGGTGAGGTGTGCCTCAGGTAAACAACTATGACTAGAAATCACGATCTTTTGCTAGATACATGGACACTCACATGATCCACAGGATAACGTGTGACTCATGTAATGTCAGACTGGCTATATGTATTCATAAAAATCATCCAGGAGCAAGTTCCAAAGTTCATCTATTTATACATTGTTAAGTTAAAAGATCTTGTCTCATCAAATTACGAGTAACAGATTCATGAGCAAATTTGGGATGTGGCTTAGAAATAATATTCCTTGCAACAGCTTCCTAGAGCCAAAACTCCCTTCATCTAGCTGATATGGAGGGAAATGCCCACCCTTTACACAGGCCAAGGCACAGACAGGTAACAGCCAGACTGTGTCTGACATGGCCAAGAGGTCTGTCATCCTCAGACCTTTGTCTTTGTGGTGTTTTTTGAGAGAAAATGTTGGCTTAAATAGGATATTTCAGTTGGATGGGACCTGCAACAATCAACTAGTCCAACTGCCTGACCAATTCAGGGCTGGCCAAAAGTTAAAGCATATTGTTAAGGGCATTGTCAAGGTTGTTAAGCACTGGAACAGGCTGCATGGTGAAGTGTTGGAGTCACCATCCCTGAAGAGATTTAAAAGATGTGTAGCTATGGTGCTGAGGGACATGGTTTAGTGGTGACCTGGCAGTGATGGATTAATAGTTGGACTCAATGATCTAAAAGGTCTTTTCCAACCTAAACGATCCTGTGATTGTCTGAAGGCCTCTTAAACACTGACAGGCCTGGGGGCATCAATCACCTCTCTAGGAATCCTGTTCCAGTGTTTGACTACGGTCTTGGTAAAGAAATGCTTCCTAATGTCCAGTCTAAACATCCTCTGGTGCAGCTCTAAGACATTCCCATGTGTCCTGTCACTGGATACCGCGGAAAAGAGATCATCACCTCCCTCTCCACGTCCCCTTCTCAGGAAGCTGAAAAGAACATTGACGTCACCCTTCAGCCTCCTCCCAACTAGACGAACACAAAGTTCTTAGCTGCTCCTCATAGGACATTCCTTCCAGCCCTATCAGGGCTTTGCGACCCTCCTCTGGATGCGCTCAGGGAACTTAACATCCTCTTAAAATTGTGGGGCCCAGAACTGCACATAGTACTTAAGGTGAGGCCACACCAACGGTGAATACCACAAGGTAATCACCTATTTCAACCAGCTGATGCGCCCTAGGATGCTGTTTGCCCTCTTGGCTGCTGGCGCACACTGCTGACTCATTTGGAGCCTGCTGTCGACCAGCAACCCCAGATCCCTTTCTGCAGGGCTGCTCTCCAGTCTCTCCTTTCCTAATTTATACTTGTGTCCAGCATTATTCTGTCCCGAGGGCAGAATCCAGTATTTGGACTTGTTAAATTTCATCCCATTAATCATTGCGCAGTGCTCCAATCTATCTAGAACATCTGTGCTCCCAGAAGCAGTGTAAATGTTTCATTAGCATTGCCACCCTCTGGCAATGCTATGCCCACCCTCAGCTTACCTAGTGCCACTCTGTTGCTATCCCCTTCTCCCCATCAATTCTAGTTCAAATCTCTCTCAATCAGACTCACCAGATTATGCCCAAAGATATATTTTCCCAATTGGGATGGGTGAATACTGTCAAGCCCCACCACACCTTGTGTCTTGAAGGCTTTTCCACGGTTTAAAAACCCCAAAGTTTTGGCAGGGACAATAGTCCTGGAGCCAGGTATTGATATCCTGGGCTCACTTGTTTCTTCCAAATCTGCCCTTATCACTGGGAAGCCTCAGGAAAGCACTACCTGTGCTCCTGAATTTTTTAGCATTCTGAAATCTCTTTTTATCAACAATTTTTTTTTGCAACATCATTAGTGCCCGCATGAAAAAGCAGGAGTGGATCGTGATCTGAAGGCTGTACTTCAGTCTTGTGGTGACATCCCTAATTCAGGCCCTGAGGAGGCAGCAAACTTCCCTGAAAAGAGGGCCCTGTGTGAAAAGAGGTACCTCCCTTCCACAAAAGAGGGAATCACCAATGACTGTAATTTGCTATTGGTTCTTCTCAGTGGTGGTCTTAACACAGGTTTTGTTGCAAGGGGTTGGTCTCTCTGACCCTGGCAAGACTGCTTGTGCAGGTTCCTCGTCTAGCTCATTACGTGCTTCATTTACTGTCCCCAGGGCCTCGTATCTATTCTGTAATCATAGCATGGCTTAAGTGTGAAGGGTCCTCAGAGATCATCTAATCCAACCTCCCTGACATGGGCAGGGATGCCTCCCAACTAGATCAGGCTGCTCAAAGCCTCCAACCTGGCCTTGAACACCTCCAGGGAGGGGGCATCCACAACCACTCTGAGCAATCGATTCCAGAGTCTTGCCACCCTTGTACTGAACAACTTCTTCCTAAGATCCACTCTAAACCTATTCTCCTCCAGTTTTAAACCACTTCCCCTTGTCCTATCGCTGGACACTCTTGTGAAGAGTCCCTCTCTCTCTGGTCTTCCTGTAGGATCACTTCAGGTATTGGAAGACAGTTATAAGGTGCCCCTGGAGTAATGGTATCGTAGAGGATAAGAAGAGGTTTCTGTTACTTTCCATGATGTAACCTTCCACCCCCTCCTTCTCCCTTGTGACACTATCTTCCTCCTGACACAAAGCAGATCCTAGACCTGTCTCTGTAGCGGCCACACTGAGTTAACTTGCGTGCGTCACATATAGCAGAGCATGGCTCCATTGATCGATCTCCCTCTCAGACTCTCAAATACACCTCAGTCTGCCCACGTTCCCCTGCAGCTCACGCACTAAGCAGAACACTTCATCAGTCTGGTCACACCTCCCACAGACTTGCTCGCTGCCTCTTTTCACCTCCCAGAATATTCCTTCCCACCGCTGGAAACCTGGGTGATCACATGCTGAAACAGGAGCTCGCTCTGTGTGGTTGCATTTGTTCTACTAGGTGCGAGAAGCTCAGGAGAAGCCGAGGACGCAGCTGTCCCACCCAGCGAGAAATACTCAAGAGTACTCAGGCAGCCGCTGCCACCTGCTTAAATCTCCCGCGCCGCCGGGCGCAGGCTCCGCCCCCCGCTCTCTCGTCCAATCAGAGGCTGCGGGGGCCGTTGCTCGGGGAACGCCCCCCCCCCCCCCTCCCGTGCTTGCCCCTGCTCGCCCGCCTGTCCGCTCCCTGGGTGTCCCCTCCGGGTGTCGCCCACCCTCCTGCTCCTGCGGGTCCTGAGGTAGGAGCTTTTGTGTCCGGGTCCTGGTTGTATTCTCCGCAGCGGGTGCCTGGCGGTTTCAGTCGGGTCGATCTCCCGGAGCCCAGACGGAGCAGCTTTGCGCCGCTGTCAGCCATCCATCTTGAGGGGGTGATGGCGGTGAAGGGCCCCAGGGAGTGGGGACAGCCGCCAAGCAGCAGCCCGTGGGAGACCTGCCAGCCCCAGGAGGAAGGAAACAGGTTGGGGACATCACCAGTGTTCTGCCAGCTTTAGTCCAGGAAGGCCTTACCTCAGAGAGGTTTGCTGAACGCTGGCTTCAGCTCAGTGCTGGATGGGAAGAGGAGTAGTCACAAAACTTACGCAGCTCTCAGTGAAATCTGTTAGGTTTCAACAACAACAATATGGTTTTGTGATTAACCCAGAGCCTGAAGTGTCCCAACGCACCTTCTTGGTTCCATTATTTTGGACAGGACGCTCGCTGGCCATAGTACGTGGGGAGAAGAGCAGCTTTTCTCACCTTGAGGAGCATTGGGTTAGCTTGTGTGGGCCTTCAGGAGACACTGTCCCTGACCTGAAGAGTTTGCAGGTTGAACAGAGGCGTACTGGAGGAAAAGTAAAGAAGAAATGTTATGCCCAGGGCCCAAGTGTTGAGCAAAGCCTAGAAAGTAGATCTGCAAAGTCTGACTTTTCACATCGAGTTTTGCTGCTTCTGAGGTGATGAAGTGCCCAGGCCTTGTCTCTGTGCTTCCACATCTTCCCCACCCTCCACTCTGCCACTGCTTTTGTTTGTGTTATGCTAGCAATGGAAAATATATGTTAGAGCAGAAAGTCTTGTTCAGGTAGCCTTTGGCAGTTTGTTCCCTAGTTGACCCAATGGTAGGGATACTACGGGATGCTTTCACAAAGTACTATGAAATAGAAAGCTTCTAAACAAAGAAGCAAGAAAGTAAGCTTTCTTATCAGTTTCTGAACCCAGATAGTTTTGTCTCTTATAGCCCTTCCTACAAAATTCACAACTGCAGTGCTTTGGGAATATGAAATTTGATTATTCTTGGACTCGGAGGCATCTTCCTTAAATATAGGGCATATCCCCAAGTCAGCTGATGTGATGGCAGGAGGAATTTCTCCTGACTTTACAGCAGGAGACAGACAAGTCCTGGGGTGGCAGACTTGTATGTGTGTACCGTTATGGTGTAGGCCACACGAGCAATGAAACATGGAGGAGGAAGGTAGTGGAAGGAAGTTATGTGAGCAAATGTTGCGTTAATCAGGTAAAATGTAGTAATTCATTCATGAACTGAATTGAGGGATACCACATCTGTCTGGGAACATCTGATTTAGAAAGAAAAGCTATTCCAGGGGTTTCCTACACACAGCTGCTCATCCCACAGTGAAACAGATTCGGTTAAACTGTCAAGAAAGAACGACGTCTCAGCTCTGAGCTGGTTTATTCAGGATAATTTGGCATATCTGAGAGACTACAAGAGACCCTGTGTTACCTCATTACTCTCTGGGAGAGTTTAAATTTAACTTAGATGAAAACATCTGTTATTCTTCAGAGTAAATATGTTCTGATATCCTCCAATTGATTGAGAATCAGAGAGTTCAGAAGACAAAAACTGAAGGCATTTTAAATTGTTACTGTTTGTATTCGGAGCAGGGATAACTTGTTTCCCACTCTTATGAGTCATGACTGGAGGTAATAAAAACTCCTTCAGAATGTGATGATGATTGAAAATGCATTGTAGATGTTTATACCTTTTCAACAAAAAAAAACTGAGAAAAGGATGTTATAGACTGGCAGGATTGTTATGATGTTATGAAAAATTAACATTTGTCATATTAGCTGACTAGAGCCTGAAGCACTGTCTGTAATTGATATCGTTATGCTAATTCATTATTTACACTGCAGTTGTGCCTGGAGATCTTAAGCATGCGTTTGGGTCCTCCTGTGTCAGGTACAGGCACATGGAAAAAATAATTAAGTGAAATGTCATCTCACAACTCGTTTCACTTTCCCTGCTCCTCAGCTGAGAAGGGATGGCAAAGGGTGGGCTATCCCTCTGACAGGCATGTTGAGTGCTCCTGGGCTTGACTTTCTGGAATTAAATTGTGGGTTTCAATGACTCTTCTGAGGGGTAGGTACTTTGTGCATCTTTTCTGTATAAGAAAGCTTCATTTGAGCCATCACTGAGGTGCTAATGACAGTCTAGCTGGGCTGGTTGCCTAACCCCAGGGCTGATGTGAATCAAAGCTAGGGCAGCATTGCCTGCTTAGTTGATCTTAAAGCCTGGCTTTCAATGCAAAGAGAAGTTTTCTTAAATACAAAATTGGAAGCTTTTTCATATTGCCTTATTTTCATATGTCAATCGTATCCTACCCTTTCCTTTTCAAGGCACGATTTGCAGACACTGTGTTTTCTTCTCCCTTTGTTTTCTGTGATGATCAGGTAATTTTTGACCTTTGGAAAGTCTGTGAGAGCAGAGAGACTTGAATGCAGCACCACTGAATGTGGTAAGCCTGAGTTTTGCTGCTGTGGCTCAAGCACAGTTTAAGCCCTCCTTAAAGTTTCCTTTCTTCCTCCTGGCCGCTGTCCCATTTCGTGACATCTTGGTCCAAAATAATGTGTTTGCACTTTTGTTCCATTGGAAAATTTTATTCATATAGATATTATGAATACAATTTTTTTTAAAATATCGATATTATGAATATGCTTTATATAGATGGTTTTTGCACTGTAGGGCCCTCTATCTGTGATCATTCATACAAGGGGTGAATTTAAAATCCTGTGGCACTGAGTGGGTTCAGACTTCAGGAACCAGAAGGAAGTTGCAGTGCAGCTGGCTGGTTACTGTATGAACTGAAACAGGATGAAACTAGTTTCAGCACTGCCTGTTATGGAGGCTGGCATCTCAACTATCCTTCCAAACCATTATGACACTTAACTAAAATGTTCCCAGATCTAACTCGCTTTGGTTTCAGTTTCCCCTCACAGTTTGCAAACTTGACTATCGCATAAGGGTGCTGGCTCAATCACAGTGCTGAGCAGGCCTGAGAAGCTTTTCAACTGGAGGGGTGTACATAACTATGTGTCCAACTTCAAATGTGTATCAGAACTTAAAAAGAAACCTGCCATCTCCTCCAAAATACACAGTAAAGCAAGCTTCAGGGTATTAAAGGTCCAGCTTTAAAGAAACTGCAAGGCAATCTCATTCTCACCTGCTTTGGTGGAAGAAGTGACCAGAGACCTAAGGATGCTCCATCCTTGGCAGTTGCCAGAACCCTGCAGATAAAGCCACAGCCTCGCTCACCTAGTGGCTTGGGATGCTCCTGCTCCAGGCAGGAGCTGGCATGAAGGACTTTGGAGGTCCCTTCCCTGTGCTGTAGGGCAGATGCCTGAGACAGAGCATAGCACCATTTATGCCTGGCAATGTGTAAGAGCATGGACAGATGCCTTCTCAACATCTGGAGCAAGAACTCACTGTTTCCAATTATCTCAGCTGCCCCATGGCCACATGGAGCAGCTATGTGTGTAAGCACTTGGGTTGTCCATGCACCATGCCCATGCAGCAGGATCCCTTTTTCCATCTATTGCTGGCAGGTGTCTACTCCAGTTCACTGGTTTGTTTATTATGTGGCAAACCCAGAGTTCATCTGGGTCTTTTCAGATACTTCATCTGTGTCACTGAGGTGCATTCCTGAGCCATCTGCACTCTACAAAGAGCTATAGTCAAAATGTAGCTCTGGCATCCATCTGGCATCCTTCTCCTGTGCCTCCTCTCTGGTTCCCTTCCTCCTACCTTGTTTGTGTGCAACTCATGTGCTGTGTGTTTTGAGATCACTATCTTTTTTTATCTGATACAGCATTAGGCTGTTGGTGGGTTTATTTTTTAAGCCCTTTTTGAGGTAATGAACCTCTCTGCTCTGCCTCACCAAAGGAGTTGCTAACAGATGGCTGGCATTTGCTTTTCCATTTAGCAGATACAAAGCAATTGTGCTCCCTGAAGAGTTAGATGCCTAGGTGCCTCTGCTGTAGCTAGGTTACTTGGTTGCTTTGCTGTTTCCCCTTCCACTAAGCTTTGGGCATCTTTACTATGTTGTCCCTGCCGGAGGCTGCTCTGGCTTCTAGCAGAGCCTGGTATTTTGTGTGCCACACAGCCAAGATTGCATGGGATAATGCTTCTAACTGGAGCCTTTGCTCAGCCCCTTAGGAATTCAGTTGCACTCCTTGGTCTGTGGCTAGCTTTAGAGTTGACCTTGTAATATTTCTTTCTGGATGTTAGGACAGTAGTGTTTGTTCCTCAGCAAGGGCTGTGGGTCACTGTGGATGGTTAAACTGTTACTTGCTTACTGGATCTGCATGGGCAACGGTCAAAAGCTCCTTCATGGTGATAGTAGGTATACCCTTCTTCCTGAGGTAGATCAAAGTGGTGTTACTCACCACAAGCAAAATGAACGCTTTGGTATATCTGGAAAAAAGTCAACCAAACAAAAAACAGGCAAATGCAGCAAAGCAGGGTTTTTTGAATTACATTAAGCTATAGCAGCTTCTGCTCCATCTCTGAAAAGAAACAGATACTGTGTGCATCTCTCCCACACTGGACCTACACATTGTGGATCTCTACAGGTGAGACATGAAGACTTTCTAGAGAAAATCCAAACGTACAACAGCCAATTTGTTTGCTGCTCCATAGGCTGAGTAAGTGCTAGTAGTATGACTGGTGCTTGCTTGCTCTGATGGTCCACTGAACTTACCATTATAGAGAGATCTTCACTACAGGAGTTGCTGTCCTGTACAGAACTGTGTGCTCCTGACTGCACTGGTATTATATAGTGACATGTATGGGTAGAGTTCCCTGCTGCCCCAGAAGTCAATTTGGATGTGGCCAGTCTGCTTTGGAGGACAGTATTTCATGGGATAAATGCAGACTCTTAATCGAGTTTGGCTTCAGGGCCAAGGCATGTTTGATTTACTAGCTGAGGTGCAAATTTGTCCCTTTTCTTTCTGAGATATGGCAAATACCTGACTGGAGTTGCTTTAAAGAGAGCAGGGACATAAGGCACATCAAATACCTCTTAAGTCGGATGGTGGAGTGGATCATAACACAGGTAGGTTTTCTGACCACCCACACCAAAGCCTTTGTTAGAAAGCAAATGTTTCACAGAGTCAAACCTATTTTTTTATTTGGTCTAGCCCCTGTTTTCATCCATAGTTGGCACATACACGTATTGAATACATATCGTTGTATATTTTTTCAATTTTGCCACTGAGACTGTGGGGGCACAAATGGAGTGTGAAACGTTTCCCCTGGAAGGACAGTTATGCTGCTGTGAGATTCATCTGATCTGTTTCATTCCAGGCAAGCATCAAAGTTCCTGTCTATGCAAATGTCTGGTCATCAGGGCTTTTACTGCAGCCAGTAAGCTATTAAAAAGTCACATCCCTAACATATTACTCAAGGAAAAAACCCAACAACAACAAAACCCAAATAAAATCTGGCCTCTGTACAGTCCTCATTTACATGATACAGTTTCATTCTTCTATGGAAAACCAATGCTTTGGAAAACAAATAGCTGCTAGCTCTTTCCTTATTTCCTCATTATGCACCCAGTAGGAATTGGTCATGAATGCTGGGGATCACAGACTCATGTTTGCACTCCATCTGTCTTACCATTGTGTGCGTTCCTCTTTTTCTGAATAGTGCTGCCTCATGAGACAGCACACGCCCCAGGGATTTCAATGTCCTATAAAACAAGGTGTTTTATAAAACACATCCTATAAAAGAAGCAGAAGAACTAATTAAAACTTGTTTCCTAGATAAACCTGGTTCCTGTCCTGTTTCCTTTATAGGCAGCTTCTGTTCTGTCATCTATGATGTCTGTAGATAATGATGAACTACATCCAGGCTCCTTAGCCAGCCAGCACACTCGTGCTGATGGGTCGCCAGCTGCTGCCAAGTGCAGTTTATAACAGACAGCAAGAACACTTTCTGGACTGCTTTCCTCTAGCCAGATGCCAGTTTTCACAAAGCACGTAAGGACATAAAATCCTGGAAGCGTCAACTGCTCAATGAGATTGATTAGTGAGTTAAAATTTATTAGTGGAGGATTGAAAGATACATGAACAATGTGACCTCTTAAACATCACGCATCTAAGGAATCAAGCCAAAGGGAAGAGAAGCATATATTATATGTGCAATAAGGAGTGATTACTTGTGTCTTTATCCCCTTTTTCTCTCTACAGAAGATTTGATGTAAGATAGTTTAAATTCCATAATCCTTTGATCAAGAATCAGAACCTAAATGTTTTTACTTACTGCTTGTGTTGCAGAAAACATCTTAAAAGCATACTCTGCAAGAACTGCATAATTTTACTTTGCTCGGAGCTTCTCTTCATTTCTGAGTGACCTGCAGCACTCGTTACAGAATTTATCTTACTTTATCAGCACAGCAAAGAACATGTTCTCTGGAGGATTAGAGAATTTTGTTAGTTAATCAAAATCTAGGTGAAGACTTACAATAGACCATTGAGAGTAAACTGCTATGGTTTGGTGTGTTGTATTTGCAGCCATACTTAGAACTGACTATGTAAAATATGCCTGCTCCTTTTAAAGGGTTGGATGGCAAATCCCTTGCCTCATACTGTGTTGTAATTGATGGGATTACTGTGTCTAAAGTTTTTTTCCTCTGGCCTTCACAGCCTGATCCACTTGCATGTTATTTTTTGTTCATGGGGCACGTTTGCTTGTACAGAGCACCAAGTTTGTGCACGTTCTAGCCTCTGCACCAAAGCTGGTGCCTTTTGGCCAGCTTAGAAAAGCTCTGCTGGCTCCAGCTTTCTCTTATGTCATCTGACATGTGTCCTATACCATCAAAATGAGGTATAGCCCAACGCTGCAAAACTTTTCAAAGCTTTCGTGCATATCTTCTTGAATCAAGTGCCTTCCAGGATATATGGGCTGCTTTCTTGACTTGGAGTGCAAGTCAAAAATTCCCTCTGAGTGTCATCATTCCCAAAGCAGAGTTACAGCACCTTAGGAGCACAGCCCTCAGTCTTACCTCACTACCTGAGTTCTGTCTGGACAGCAGTCCAAGTTGTCCATTACTCTGACCTGTCTGGGTTTGGCTAGTATTTGTTTATCCCATCTATATTTTGAGGCCTTAGAGGATATTCCCCTTCCTTCTGATAGTCTCAGTGGAAAAGGTGTCCTTGACTTCAGGCAGACACAGCCTCCTGAAATGGCAGTGGTATTTCTTTTCTATAGCAAAATGTCAGTGTTTGCAACCATTGTGAGAATACTTTACTATGCAAGTTCTGCTCAGAATACAGTAAGAAGTGAGAATACAAACTGATGGAGAATGACACTGCAGTCAGCCCAACTCTGATATGAACACAAGCTAGTGGATGTTAAGATGCCTCACAAGGTTCAGATCCAAACTCCAGTCTTTCTTGAGTTTCATTTTAAATTAATTTTGCAATTTGCTTAGTAGCTGCAAAATGTGCATGGAATTGGCTTATGGTCATGTCCAAACAGAGAGCTTCATGCCAATAGGCATGATGTGAAGTTGCACAAAGCATTAAATCCTGAATTAGTGTATGTGATGGAGCAGGGAAGAAACCAGCAAAGCTAAACAATGAGCAGTTTCATTTCTGCCTTCTGTTACTGTAGACTTCAGAACACAGAATTAGTTCTGTTCTCACTCAAACCAGGACAGCTTTTATTTCCACTTCAGTCTAATCTAAAAGCTAGAGATGTACTGAACACCTCGCTGTTCAGAGTGAACAAAGTGGTTTTTCAAGTCACCAACTTTCCTATGCTTCTGTCTTCACAAACCCAGCAGAAAAGCAGGTAGGTTTGTGCCAAGATGGAAGAAAACTGCTAGTTAGATTCTGTTTTTCTGGGTAACACCGGATCCCGCTCCCTTTCCTGAAACCTTTGCAAGTACCTTCTGTTCTTTCGTTTAATTTCAAGCTTTCTTGAAGTTCCTAAAGCGTCTTCGGCTTCTCAGCCCTTGCTTGTGGAGTCCAGCATGCACAAAATCTTTTGTATTGTTTTATTAAAAAGCCAAACAAAACACTCTCCTTCCTCTAAATAAATACAGCTGTAATAGATGTTAAATCATGAAGAGCTAACCGTGTCAGCCCCTGAAGTGTTCTTAGTGTCTAATTGCAACACACTAGGTCAAACCCACATTATTTTGGCTGAAGTAAAAGGGTGGTGTGAGAGCCCTCCTTGTGTATCTAATGAGGAATGCATCGTCTCTCTAACATTACTAGAAAACAACTGATATTTCTACTGAATTATTTCAAATGGCAAAGCAAAATCTTATTTCACTGTAAGCAGCAGAAATTGTTAACAGCCAGTGTCACAACCTCAGCCTTGATAAGAATCGAGAAGCACATAAGCTTTGTATTGTATGATCCAGAGTATTGAGAAGAATGGAAAGTCTCTTGCCAGTCTGATTCATTGTTCTGGCACCTGTAGCAGAATTGGGAAGTTCTCAGTTCAGGGTGTCCATCTTGCCTCAGTAAAGGAAAAAAAGATTTGTTTCAGTGCTATTGCTCAGATTTGCTTTATGACAATGTTTTCAGAGCTGGGACATTCCCTTCTGTGCCGAAAAACATAATACTAACTGAAAGATCTCTAATGGTTTGCCTTATAAAACAGATATACGTGAGAAATAATTTGAAAATGTGTCAGCTTAACTTACACAATACAGATGCCTCAGTGCTCAAGAAGTTTTAAAAAGAAAATATTTATTTGAACAGAATTAGAGATATGCAGCTTTCTGCATTTGATATACTGAGGCAATAGATTGTTCTTTACTGAAGAAGGAAGTGACCCCTGAAAGACAGTGTGCCTACTCAGCCTGTTTTAGATGAAGTTGACATGTCCTCTAAGGATTAGACAACCATATATATTATATATAATTATATAAGCAATCATAGAGTAAATAGAAGGATTAAAAACCTGTGAGAGTGGGTGTCTTGCCACAGCCTCCTCACACTTTGAAGTGGCAGAGCAAAGGAAAGGATACAGCTAAACCTTGTTGTTTTCTTAATGTTGATGATCCAGCAAGGTCTGAGATTGTTCCAGTGGCTTTGAGGGGTTTTGGATCAGACCCTTGCTTTCTCACACTAGCAAGGTCATGGATTTTCAGCGCAGCACTTAAAATATGCTCCCTATCTCCAGCCTGTGAACTGCGGCTGTTCTCGGTTGTCTCTGTTGCAGCTTGCTCTCTTTCAGCTTGGAAACCCTTCTGCATACCTCCTTCCTTATAAGGTCAGCCTTGCCCTGGGTACTTTCACACCAGGATGTCTTTGCAGATTGTTATGGTCAAACTTGTCTGGCCCTTTTGTGTCTCCTGGCAAAAATAGATTTAAACTACTAAAATGCTGAAGCTGACTGCAGGTAAGCTTCTGTTTGATGGCTTTGCTCCTGACATGGCAGTGCCTGGATTTTTGGAATGGCAAGTTTTTTCTCATGCTGGTACTAACATCAGATTCATTTTGACGGAAGGAGAGGAAATCAGGGCCTTTTAGCACCAGTGAGACACTCTGAGGCAGTTGTCTTGTGGTTTGCTGTTGCTGGCTGGCTAGATCTTTTTGGGGCTACTAGGGTACATGTGCCAGCTAAGCTGCTCTCCTGTCCCTCTTGGCTGAAACAGTGACATCTCTTCTGCAAACCTGTTTGCTATGCCCGTAAAGCAATAGGTGAGCAGTTTGAATGAATGTTCATCAGGAACAAATTTGAAGATCTCCGGTATTTATCTTCAGTTAGAAGATACACACTTGTAGGAAATACATCTTCCTCATCATGCTCCAATGAAGGCCAGACCAGGGGAAAAAAGAAACAACTCTATTCAAACTGCTGCCCTTCCCCTCTCTAGCAGTCCACTGCCAAGCATAATAAACCTTGTTTTGGTATAGACTGAAGCATCACAGGCAAAACTTGATTTCATTATTACATTTCATTTGTTTTCTTGGCATTGTCTTGTTCCTGTCAGGCTCCCCGATAATCCATTTTTCTTTTCATTTTGCTGTTTTTTTCCATCCACTTAGGTTTACTTAGTGCCCAAATCAATCTCCTGTTACCAGTC
Source organism: Actenoides lindsayi (assembly GCA_025331215.1). Lineage (NCBI taxonomy): Eukaryota > Metazoa > Chordata > Aves > Coraciiformes > Alcedinidae > Actenoides > Actenoides lindsayi. The sequence continues at coordinate 79,270 of WTSP01015372.1, read as the reverse complement.
ATTCTTCTCAAATCCTTCCACTTCACAGAGACTACAAATGACTTGGAAAAGTCACTTGTGTTTTATTTTTAAAGGTCATTTGCCAATAACAATGCAACATCAAAACTGCTTTCGTACTTGGAGGAAATCAGCAAACTAGGTCATTTTTCCTCCCGTAGATGGACTCTACACTTGCTTCTTTGGACTTCAGCTTTCTCCTTGGACTCCAGTGAATGGTATTTCCAAGTGCTCCAACAGCACTTGGAGCAGCAAATTGAATTGGAAGCCTGTTCTTCAACTGTTTTTCTTCTTTTGTTTTGCACTTGTTATGATAGTGGACACATTCTGACAGCATGAGTTTAAATCAGAACGATCCTACTAATTAATACTAACCAACAGTTTAATTGATGTCTTGGCTTTTCTCTTAGTTTTTGGGTTGACTTTTGTTGGCAGCAGCACCCCTTCTACTGCACACTGTTTAATCCAGCGCTATTAATATACTAGGTTCAGCAGCACATACCTGCTATCCGTTTCATTGAAAGAACATCTGTAAATGACCAAGCAATGGGATTTCTTTGTGGGGTGGCCATTGGTTATTTGTACAGTAAAACACATGCTCCTACAAGTGTCCAGGCTGAAAGAATAGCAGTAAGTCACTGTAAAGGAGAGGACAGTTATTACAATAGCATTGTACATTTTAATGATAATTTTGAAGTGGTGTTAGTTTCGGTCTCCCCTAAGTTTTTTTGGGGAAATCTTGCAATTTTTTTCAGGTAGGAAAGGGTCAGAACTTTGGAACTGGACCCACCTCAGTGAAATTTGACAAGGGAGTAGCAAATGAAGTGACAACAGGGCCCTACAAACCTGATAAAAATCTTACTAATATTCCTACCAAGGAAAAGACTGGAGAACAAATTCAGCCCTTATTTGGCCCATCAGAGGATCTGTGCAGACTCCTTTAATTTCTCTGCTCCCAGAATCACTCATTTTCTCGGACAGCCTCTTTTCTTTAAAAGACAGGAACTAAACTGCACTGAAACATGAAAGGAATACATTTTAAGTATGATACATTGATTTGTGTATATTTCCGTTAGTTTTTTCAAACATTTAGATTTTTAAATAGTCCTTCTGTAAATCTTCAAGGTCTCTTGTTTTTTTCTTCATCTTATTCTGTGTTAATTTCTTTCTGGTTCTTTTCCCCTTATCTCTCACATCTAATTTGCAGCAGATACCTGAGCTCTTTTGAAAAATTTGGTGGCTGTTTTGTGGGGTTTTTTTACACCAAATTCATCATCATCATCTCTTGTTTCTTCTTATGATTTCATCATGGTGTCCCTGATGTTTCCCTGCCTTTGTATCACCTATTAATGTTTGAGATAAACTTCTGTGGCTGTACTGATGAAAGTACATTACAGACAGAGTTTGTAGACTGCTTGGTAATTCTTCTGGCTCCACAGAGAGGATCGTCTTCTTTCATGTGGACAGCAGGTGAAACCCCAACTGAGCACTGTCCTTCTGGTTGATTTTTATTTCCCATGTGAGGCAAACATCCAAAATCTGGAGTGTCTCGTCTTGTCTCATGAGCAGTCTAAACTGGGGATGCAGGATTAGGGGCTGTTTCTCAGAAATGAGAAAAACAGATGCTCCTGGAAGAACTTAGAGGCTGTGCCAAGCCTGCTGGCATCGTGTGGTGATATCCCATGAGCACTTCTCACCGTGAGTCCTGCTTCTTATCAAATTCTCTTATCTTTCCACAAAGAAGTATTGATGTGAGAAAGAGCTCTTGGGAAAAGTGTTCATGCAGAAAGAAATGGGAATCTCTGCTTTTTGCGCCCAAAAGGATCAGGAACATGGACTCGTGACATCTCCAAGAAGACAGCGGTGATGCTAAAGCTGGTCCTGGATGACTGAGGGGAAATGGCATAGCTGTTGCAATATCACTTCATCAGAAGTGGAAAACATTGGTTGGAAGGAAATGCCAGGCATGCATGCTGTGGGGTAGTCAGGCGTGCAGGGGAGGATGGGAAACATATGCTGAGCTTTGAGCCTTGGCTTACATGCTGTTCAGCGTCAGAGCCCGTGCTTGCTCACTGGAGTTGGGAGGTGGGCCTTTTTCTGGTGCACAGTGACACTCAAAAGGTTGATGCATAGCATGGACTGTGGGTCCAACAGCACCAGCAAGTGCTGTCTGACAGCCACGTCATGTGCCTGTGGTGGGAGAGCCTTTGGTATTGCAGCGTGTGGTGCCCTAAAGGGTGAGCAGGCAACGGCATGGATTTTACCTGATCAATCCTTCCCTTCCTCCTCTTTGTTAGCTACTCTCCCAGGATCTTTATCAAGGTTCAGAATCCTATGTTTCCTGGCTGGTCTGTGCTTGTGTTTGCAGATCCTAGGAGCCCATGAGTGCTGGTTCTCGGCCCTGCCCTTGCAGATCCTTGTGGCTGTTTAATAGTCCTGGAAGAGCAGGGCTGCAAAATCCAGGGAGCAGCATTATAACACCTTGGCACAGGGCAAGCTGGGGGGGAAGAGGTATTTATGGATGGACATACCAGTGTCAGCCCCCAATATCTGCCTAGCCTGCTGTGGCGCAGGAGAGTTAAGATAGAGGGAAATTGTCTTACTCAGTGTCAGTTGTGCTGGAAGTTTTCCTTTCCAGCATGTTCCTGGCCTGAGGGGTGGTGAAAAAAGATCTGCCTTTGAATTCACCTGTATCAGCTCCCATTTCCATGGGGGGGACTTTACTGCTTTTGTTCTGCTTGAGGGTTCTCTCTGGCAACCGGCAAACTTTTGTTGTGGACAAACTCATAGCAGATTTACCTTTCTATCTTGCTGCTGCATTGCACAGACTTCTACTTTAAAATGTGAGCTCAAGCTAATTGATTATGTTTTAGTGTCCTTTTCTTCAAGCACCTGGGGGGGAAAAACCCAACCTGTACTGGCAAAAAGAAAAATTTTGATAGAAATTATGAATATTTTGGTTAGGAAACATAAAAGCAAAACAGACTTTCAGGCTGCCACCACTATTCCTCTCTCTACTGAAACGTCCTGCTGTATTTGCTGCTAGCTTCCAATGCTGGGAATATTGGCAAATGTGCTGCTTGTTCAAACATCGCTCTCTAAAAGCTGATTCCTGGACTAACAGGCTGGAGGGCTCACTGATGTAGCTGGGCTGCAAAAACCCCAGGTAATCGCTTCTTCGTGTGTCTAGTAGGTGGAGATCGAAGAGGGGGAGGCGTTGAGGATGCACATGGTACGTTTCGATGGATGCTTTTCAGAGATGGTATAGCATGGAGGGAGAGCGGTGCCCTGATTCACAGTTGCCTTTGTGGGCAGCAGTGGGTCATGCAGATAATCCTGTGAACCAGACAAAGAGCTGTCCATAAGCTTTAGAGGTGGGCTGCTGACCCCCTGGGTGATGCAGCGTCACACTGAGAACGAATGAGATCCAGCTGTTCCCCGGTGCCAGCTCTAACCCGAATTTGTCTTTCCAGATGTTTTTTTAGGTGGCTTTCTGTCAGCCCCAACACAGATTGCCAGTTATCTTCCCAAGGAAGGGCATATTTGCAGAGATAGCTTTGAATCTCAGCATGTTTCTCCTTCCCTCTCCTTGTGTGACAGCTTGGGGGTTATGAACAGAGAAACTTTGATCAATAGTAAGCTAGCAAAGGCATTTCAGGGAGACGAAAACTGTTTGTGGGTTAAATTTAACAACTGATCTTGTCTGAAGTGCGGAAACATTTCCTTGCGGACAGAGCTTTTAGGAAGATTTCCTATGTCACACCATGCAAAATCGGAGTGTGCAGTGATTAACTGTAGACAGACTGTGGGAGGGATGATGAGTTTCATTACAACTCAATCAATCGCCTCTTTTTGTGCCACAGCATAAAGTTTAAAATGGTTCTAAGCACTTAACAGGTTAGGATATTTTCAATGTCAGGTGTGCCTTTGCAGATTGATCCATAGTGACTACGTTCCTTTTTTGTGAAGTTTTTTGCTTTAGGCCATCTGCCAATGCTACAGAACCAGAGCTACAGACTGTGAGAATGAAGGGCCTGAGAATATGAAGTTCCTTTTCTCACTCTGTAGTTCCAGTTTCACAATTTTGGAATCCTATGACCAAAAAAAAACACCCCAAAACCCAGACAGAATAGCTCAGAGCTTGGCTTGTAAAGACTTCTTTGATTTTGTCAGTTTTGTCCATTAGATGTTTAAGTGCTGTGACCATATGGCACTCTCATTCATTCAGCTCCTGAGCTTTGTTTGTTTGCTTAAGTAGTCTCCTCATCTGTTTACCTTCCTCAGACTCTATTTTCTTTAATATACAGTCTGCATTTACAAGGCTAAAATAACTTTTCAACTCCTCACTAAGAATTTATTTTTAAGCTGTACATTTATAGCTTATGTTTTTCTAGTGCAAAGACACATCCATCACAAGGTGGGAGGGTGTCATCAGTAAGAGTAAAACCATAATTTCTAATCCATGGGTTGGCAAAGTTGTAGTGTAGCTGTATGCTACAACCTAGTCTACAACATAGGTGTCCTAGAAAGCATTACTGTAATTTGCCATCCCACGTAGTATTGACAGTTGCAATATTTTATTTTGGATCATTGACTATTGGAAGAAAAAGTGCATCCACTTCTTGGGAGCTACTACTTCTCTTGTGTTGGCAGCACTGAAGTTGCTCTGCCGAGCAAAGTGGGGGGGGCGGGGGGGACGGGACAGGGAGTATTGATCCCTCTGCCTTGTTCCTGTGCTCAACTCTGTAGCAGTCTCCTGGGTAGGAGCAGGGAGGGGCTAGGCTCCCTGAAGTTCCCCTTCAGAAAGTGCTGCTAACACAAGTCTTTCCCACATTTAGGGCTGTGGCAGATGAGGCCATGCAAAGCTCCTCTGGACACAGATGTGATCTCTATACTTATCTGCTTGACTTGGCATCCAGCATCCCCCCTGGCAGATCAAATCCTACTGCTCAGATATTTATTTTATCTTCCTAAAAGCCACTCATAATAGAGCTGGGCAGGTATCTAGTTATGCTGCTCACTCTTTGAGCCTGACTGTCCAGCCAGTTTTCCACCCATCTTGTGCACCAGGCTGGTATCTCGGTTGGATGGATGTACCTACTCAGGGGGCGGGAGGCATACAACTTTGTGTATGGGAACAGAGTGAAGCGTGATCATACTGCAGCCTGCCGAGATAGATTTCAGATACTGGGAACACCACTGCGTCCCACTGCATGTTGCTTCTCTAAATTTGGCCCTTGTCAGCACTTCCTGGGTTAGCTCTGGTCTGTGTCTGTAGGCTGGAAGTGAGTCAAGGGCTGGGGGAGAGGATGGGATGCTGTGGGTCACAGCTCACACTTCTGTTCGGTGGCTAGCTGTCAAAGCCAAGTACCATTTCTCTCCTTACGTGGAAGAGAGAAGAAACCATGCCCACAATTAGAAAGACGTGTAGCTCGTTGGCTGCGGCAGGGCAAATGAACTCTCCCATTCCTGATAAGAAGGGGTGCAACCAAATCAGTTCTTCAGTAGAATGAAGTATTTCACTCTTACACTTCTCCTGTCTTTCAGCACACTGCAAATAACAAAAAGCTTATAAATAAAGCTATCCTGCAAAGCAAGCAGCCTAGGCTGGTGTTAGGAAGAGGAGATCAATTGATTTCTAATCACAACAGAAAACAATCTTCAGCTCCCCTAGATCATGAACTTCTTTGGCAACAGCATCACTGTATCACTGTACAGTTCTCTGAATGGTAATCAGGATGCAGGTTTGTAGATGTGAGGATGCCAGCCCAGGAAATCCACTGTTCTGTGGTGGAAGGACAAGAATATGGTGATAAGGAACAAAAGGAATTTCCTTTTTTCTTTTTCAGTGTATTTTGTAGGCATGTGCAATAGACCAACACCTATCCAAAATGTCCCTACTTTCTCATTATAGTGAGAAATGACATTTACCAGCATGGCTGAGTGTTAGGAAAGTCTATTAATGGAAACACTATGCAACTGTAAGGAGATAATCTTTAGTAACATGCACATGAAGCTTTTCTTCCATTAAAATGCTGCTTCAGGCAAGAATGTATTACTGGATTAGTTTTTTGGAGAGCAGATTTTCATTCATAATGAGAACACACTTCTCAGCCACTGTTATTAATGTGAACATGTTCTAAAATGAAAAATAGAAAGAAGCCAAAGCCAAGAAGCTGTCAGGCCACCAATAAAGCAGCATCAGATCTTGACAAGGTAGGCTGTCCAGTCTTATAATAGTGTTTAGGTACCATGGAAGGCACGTGCTGTGCAAGAGTCACTGATATCAGCAGAGTAGTCATTCACATAGCAGTCAAATTGCATCATCGCATGGTCTTGGTTCTCCTATCCAATGTTCTGCTACTGTCCTTGGCTTTTAGGATGTTGTGGACAGAATTGCATGTTGCAACTTTCTGGGGGATGGACACCTATTTCTCATCTTTTGGCTGAAGAGGTGAGTGATTTTTCCCAGAGCTTACTTAAAAAGAGGGCTCCTTACTGCAGCACCTTGCAAAGGGTTAGCCTTTGTTCTGCACGTTGCAAGGATCTCTCTTTGTAGAGTGGAAGGTGAAACACAAAAGTAAAACAGAACCCTCCTTCAAATAGTCGCTTTGACTGGAAAAGGCTGACTTTGGTTTATTTTCCCTTCTTACGATCACCTCAGTTGCAGTACATTGGATGGACCCGGTGAGTCCTGCCGTTCACCATTGTCACTTCTCTGCTCTGTGCAAAGCATGGTCAGGAGAGCAGGTTAATGCTGCTCTGTTTGCATGTTGCTTTTGCCATATGAATGCATCAGTAGTGGGAAATAAATGATACAACAGAAGCTAGCAATGAAGTGAAATTGCAGAGTGACTTCTAGAGAGAGGATTATATGAAGGACTTGCTCTTCCCTGGCACGTATGAGGTTGGCAGGAGAGTTAGAGAGGATAAAGATCTGTTTAGATGGCAAGGAGTAAAGGTAGTTTTCAGCAATGAAGGGAGAAACTTCCCTGCCTCATGAGCACTACAGAGGCTGAAGGGGCATGTTTTGCAGGTAATAGATGAGCTTGTGTCCTTCCCAGTGTGTTCAATGAGTTCAGCCCTGAACAGCTAAGCAACTCCTTCCCAGTCCCACACTGAAACTAAATCCTTTGAGCACGGGGTTGAAACTAAGATCGACTGGCTGAGACTTACATAAGAAGTGGGTACCAAAATAAGAATATCCAGCATACCTGTGTGAACTAGCAGACCCTCTAGACCCTGTGCCCTATGGGGAAATACGTATGCAATAATTAGAGGTACCAACTTTTAAATTGCACTGCTTTCCTCCTGGAATCTGTTATTTGGGGTGCTCCCTTGAGATCTGAACTCAGAGCTCTGACTGTTTGCATGGAGGACCCTGACTGCTCCCAAAGGTTCCCCTCTGATCACCTGCCAGCCTGGCTTAGAAGAAGAAGAGACATGCACACCTGCTCTGCTCCCCAGCTAACAATGGGACTGTAGCCAGGGTGAGTAATAGTTGAATAGTTTTTCCTTTAAAACCATCCAGACTGCTTTTTTTTCCTCTTACAGTACTTCTGCTACCATGTGAGTTTTTAGGATCAGATAAATAGGAAATAGTTAAAATTGTTACCAAAAAAAAAAAAAAAAAAAAGTGAAAATGAACTCTTGAACTTGAAAATAAATCTCTGAATTACTGTTCTTTATCTCTGTTTGCACACTTCACTACTTTTGGGGTTTCCTCTGACATGGAAATTTCTGTTATGATTGCAGCCTTGCTAGGGAATCTAAAGCAGGAAATACTGATGGACAACTTCTTCACAGGAGATTTGTAAGCAAAGAGGTAAACCTACATAAATATCATAAGGCTCAGACACATCTTGGAGCTTAATTAAGCTGCAATCCCTCTGCCGAGCTGTGCTCATTCAGTCCTTTCCTGTGTTTAACTGTGGTTAACAAAGTTCCACAAATTTCATGCAAGCTGCAGGATAATTGAACTTTCTGCTTTTTGTGTTTGCCATTTCTCCCAAAGCCTAAGAAGTACTAGCCCTTCTGCTTGACGTTTTCTCCCTGCTATAACACAAGCTGCTTGACAGATTAATAGTGTGTATTTTTTTTCTCTCTCAGGTTTTGTAGTGTGCTCTGAACCCTGGAAGTATTTTTATTGCCTATTATTTTCTCCAGAAAATGGGTGATTGTAGTTTTTTGGGGTTTTTTTCTTTTTTTCCTACCAGGAGAGTTCAGGCTGGTTTTGACACTCTCTGGGACAAACCCTACGTGTAAGCACCTTTCATGGCAATATCGCCTTTCTCAGCTACAGTTCTGGAACTTTGTGTACTGAATCCTTTGCTGCACAGGCAGAAATGTCACTCTGCCAAGCTGAGGAGAACTGCACAAGCAGTGCAGTTCTTCATCCATTTTCCAGACTGGGATTTCCTCTCAGGTCTATAAATCCAGCTTCAAGTCTGCCTTGCCCTCCCAATATACTAGGACATGTGTCTGTGCATCACACAAAATCGCATGCATGTGTCTGCATGGGAAAATGAAGTAATTATGTAGGAGGTCTGGAAGTGTTTAAACACTCAAGGTTGTTATCTCAAAAGGCAGGAGTCACAGGGAGTTTCCTCTGAGCTTTCTCCATGAACCCCACATCTCCAGTTTAAAGCTTGTCATCTCCAAGGCTTTGTGGCAGGGGCTCCTGTACTTCATCAGGTAAAAAGATGTTCTGTTGGAGAGGAAAGGAGAGCTATGTGGCATAAGCAGGACCAGGTTTGGAAGAGGATTCAATGCGCCAGAGGAATATTAGAGGTTCTCCCAGTTTCCTTAAAGGATCTTTGACTCCTTCAGAATTGTCAGAGTTTCATCAATGCCCAACCATCTGGTATGATTTACATCCCATTCCTACCATTTCCAGCTCCACAAGGCCAGGAGCTGGCTTGCAGCACATTTTTGCCCGAGATGTGGGTGGTAGTTTTATCTAGGAGAATGCGGCTCTACCTTGTGCATGAAAGGAGACTCTTCAACCCAGTTCTTGCTTGTTTAGGCTCTTCTGAGCTGGATAGACATCCAGATCTGGGGATAACAGGGCATGGAACAAAGGCAAAGAGAAGTACTTGCATCCAAAGACCAACTGTTCCCTTTATTACAGAACTGAAAAGTGGTGAGGAACATTCTGTGAAATTGCAGAGAGGTATCAAGGTGCTATGCTGATGTAGTGTCTTAGAGAGCAGTGACCTGTGCAGGAATTGCACAGGGTGGTTCACTTTAAAAAAGAGATGACTGAAGAGGGATATGGTAAAAGCCTTACATTAATAAAAAAGCTGCTATTGCTCTATGGAAGGGCCATTAATTGTTCTCTGTATCTTCTTGGATAGGACAAGATATCAGGAACATCATTTTTGATAAAGAGGGTGAGGATTGTGTCACAGGGATGGAGAGGCAGATCCACTTCGGCACTAGGCTAGCCAAAGGCATTGCAGGGCTATTTTCATTTCACAAAGAAAAGCACTGAATGTGATGAAAGCTCCTCAGCATCCTATGGATTTTGTGATTCAAGAGCTGGCAAGTTTTCAAACCAAATTTGAAGAATGTTTTGGGGAAAAAAAATGAAGATAGACAGTACTTCAGGTGTTCATGTGTCTGTGCTCACCATGTTTTGTGGAACTGCAAAGGCACCTGGAGTTGGAATGAGGGCAATTTCTTTTCTAATGCCTGGGAAAGTGGGATGTATGAGAGTGGCTGCTGAATGTGCACTTCAGGGGATCAGTTACTGAAACAAGATTGTTGCTTAAGGCATTCTTTTCATGTTATTAAAACCACCAGAGGTCAACTCAAAATCTGAATCCTGTATGTTGTGTGGCCAGGGTCAAGACAAGGCAGGTGGGACAGATCTGCTCCAAGAGCCGTGATCAAGAGCACCTGGAACAGGGTCTCTGGAGCAGCAAGGTGCACAAACACATCCTGTACAGGGAGGTAGGTCCATGGGTGTCACAGCCAGTGTGAGGGATTACACTGACTCCCGTGTTCACAAAATCAAATGCAAAGAAAAGAAAACAAGTGATCAGGAGAAAAGGATAACATGAAGGAGAGAACAGAGGGAGGGAAGTAAAGAAACGAGAAAACCCAGAAATTCAAGCAAGCTGCATATTGAGATACTAGTTTTTGCCTGGACTGTTGGAGGTTGTCTACTGCTTGATTCTTAGAGACTTTTTTTTCCCCTATTACCCTCTTAGTCTTCAGTAGTTATACAACATCTATTGTACAAGGAGCTGATTCAGAGATCTGACCTGCAGTGTTCCTTGGGTCTTAAACTTTGGGACAGAAATACACACATCAAATTTAATTCTTCTAGTCAAAATGACACTCTCCAGACCATTAGGCTTAAAATATGGGCTTATAGTTTTCTTATCATTGGAAAATGAAAGTAAAATATCTTCATTCTCATTCCTCCCCCCCCTTCCAAAAAATGCACCATCTAAGTATCTGTATCTACAGATGCCCCTCTTTATACAGACACTGTATCATATATTTAACTACACATTTAAATAACATCTAGATATTCAAGATTAACCATCAACATGAATTTACTAGAAAAGGGAGATGCCAAGATAAAGGGATCATTGTTGCTTTCATGTTTATAGGCCTATTTCTAGGCTAAAAGTGGTAACACAATGTTGGTCTTTTAACAGAAAAACAAAGTTGTATCTAGTGGTTTCTGCACTCATGGAAACACACTGTCAGAGTTTGAGAAAAGTTTTTATCACAGCAGAAAAAGAAACAAGCTGTTGTTTCTGTAGCATGAAAAAAAACCTGCGGAACCCATCCCCTGCATTCTTTGTGCTGCTTTCAACTTTCCACTCAGATGTCTGGAAAAAGATACACCTCTGTTTCTCCATTTATTTTTTTTTTTAATGAGGGATGTTAGAAGGACAGCAGTAAAGGACACAGCAACCTGAGTCAAGGAATTAGCACAGCAACAACTTCAGGCATTTGGGAAACAATCAGCCCATTTGGAAAAAAAAAAATTACATAAACGTGTGCTGGATAACAATGCTGGGTAATAAATTACAGAGAAAAGAGAAGCTGATATAATTGTTGTAAACAAAGCCAAGTATACAATTAGAGCTACTCAGAGCTTTTATTATGAGAAAGCCAGTTAATCCAACAAAATCCTTGTTCAGCTCTTTTTTAAAACAAACCCAAAAAATTCCGTGCCAGAGAAGCAAACTCCATAGAAGAGGCGTTTTATCTTCAATGAAATTTAGTAAGGGAGTAAAGAGCAAGATTTTTTTTTCTGGAGAGCTTTTGTTGGGAGAAATAACTGGTCATAAAATATTAACATCAAACCTAAGAATAAGGAATAGTAAGGATGAAACAGTCATTCTTTGAAAATAAAACCTGCAATGTCCTTTTTTTTTTTTTTATGCTGTCTGATCAGCTTTGCTCTTCCCCTGTGGCTGCATCACTGTCCTTCAGTATTGTGTGCCCCCAGCAGTGTCTGAAGAGCACCTGTATAATTCTGCAGCCAGAGCAATAGCGATGTGTCTGCCACAAAAACCCCACTGGTGCATCCCCTTCATGCAAGTGAGGCAAGAACACCCTGAATTCCTGGAATAAAAACAACAGACATCCTGAACTGTGATAGAAATGGTTTACAAGTAGGCGACGTTACCTGGATGGTTTTGCCAAGGAAAACAATGCAGTGAGACCCAGGGGCACATATAGTTTAGGGTGTAGGGAGATGGGAATATGTGCTGTATGGGGTGCTTGAGTCTCATATTTGCAAGGCTTGACTTCAAGCAGGACAGACATATACATTCACCTGCCATTAGGAATCTTTATCCTAAATAGGGCCAGCTGCATCAAATTCGTAGGTCAGGAGAGATGGGCTACTGCTGGCAGTGCTGCCTTTGAGCCTGCTGTGCAGCCTGGTGATGGATGAGGTGCTGTGAGAGAGGCAGCAAAGGAGTGCAGATCTTTCACCATTTCAGCACAAGGAGCATGACCCTAGAGAGCACTGGAGATGTACTGCACACTGTTCCAAGCAGGTGGTTGGTCCCAAATACTTCACAGGATGCCAGAAAATCCCCAAGGATTGAAGCATCTTTGCCATCAGTTCCCGTGTCCAGTGGTGAAAACCATCACTGTGAATCATTGGGAGCTGCTCTCCAGATCACCTTTCACACTAAGAGGGGACTCACTGCCTAGGGTGTGGGGCACATTATGGACTGCAAGGGAAGAAGGTTTTGGAATTGCACAGGGCTTGCTATGGGATGCTTAGACGGGGAACCAAAGGGAGGAAAAGGCAGGGCATGGGCATGTTTAGGTGGTTTAAGGAGGAAAAGGAATGGTAAAATAGAAGGGTAAGAAAAGGGCCAGTCACATGTAAGTAGTTTGTTGGTCAGTACACTTGTCTGGCTGTGCTCTGCACCCAGTCAGTGCAGCCTGTCCTATCTTCCAGATATTTAATGAGAAGAATCTTGTTACAATTAGTGCTGGTTGGGAACTTTTGAATGGTGTGTTTACTGCCTGCAAATTTGTGGTTCATCCAAACTGACATTTAATATGAATGTGTTTTAGTGGTTCTTTCTCAAGGATGAATATGCCCTGGACATCCCATACCAGATAAGACTTTGCTGAAGTTTTCAACACCTGCGTTGTCAGGTTACAATTCTGCCACTCGCAACACAGAGTTGCTGCTTTCCTGAAGGTCTCAGAGAAAATGTAACAACTTTTTTGCTTTCTCCAACATCACTCACTGTCCTGATGACCAGAAATGTCCCTAAAGCCAGCTTTTCCTAAGCCTTGCTACTCCTGACAACAGTAGGGCCGAGAAAAGGGGAAGCAAAAAACCCAAGCAGGATAGTAGAGAAAAGACAGAATGAAAAAACAAACAAACAACAAAACAGATTTCCTGGTCTCCTCTGGCAGAGAGCAGACATCCTTTATCTACTGTGTGCTTCGCTTATAATTTGTCCCTGTTTAAGGTTTAGGGTCAGGGTGGCCCCTTAGATCTATAACAGACTCTCTCCGTTAACCCCCCTCCCTCCCCAAAGGGAAAGAGAAAGGGAATAAAGGAGAGAGCCTGAGCAATTAGAAAAGGAAAATAGAACAGCTTTAATGAAAATAATAATAATAATAATAATAATAATGGAATATATACAAACATGTACAAAACCAGTATTGAACCCAACCCCCCTGATGGTACTTCAATACCCGTCCCCACT
>WTSP01015372.1:19792-65965 GCA_025331215.1 Actenoides lindsayi | reverse complement strand
GGATAAGTAATTTGGGAATACAAGCACAAAAATATTATGTCATAGATGAGATTTAATCTGAAAATTGCCCGCAGAAAATGAATGTCATATTCACCACTAAACACTATAATAAAATTCAGGAAGAGAGCAGGGCCTTGGGAAAGAAAACCACATTTAGAAAGAAGATAACATGTTCAGGGTAGCAAATGGCAAATGGTGGTGATAGCCTTGTATTTTTTTAAGTCTGATTTTTTACTTTTTAACCTCAAAAGAAAGATCCCATCTTTCTTTTTTTGTTTAACCTGTGTTATTGAGCTGATTCACCTGTGAGCACATTGTCTTGATTCAACTTTAGCAGAGCAATAACAATGTAAATACCAGACTTGGAAGCAGACTTCCTGACAAATCCAAGATTAATTTGTTCATTGGACTGACTGCCCTCCTTCAAGAAAGTGAGTAGTCTGTCTTCCACTAACTTTGTCTTTTCTCTGAGTGTCATGTCATTGACAAAGATAAAGGGTACATAATAGCCAAGATGTGCATAGTCATTGTTTGAAAAGCTAGATTGAAGGTTTAACTGCCATGTCATGATTCTTACTTATGTGCTCAGAGGTTTCTTTCTTTTTTTTTTTATTGTTGCAACAGTCCCTTTGCAAAGAGATATAGAAGTTACTTCTAGAATTTGTTGTCTGTTTGTTAACTGGAGTTTTCACACAGATTTATAACAAAGGTGTTGGTTGCTAACAGAAAGGATGCTATATGATTCATATTTGTACTTATAATAATGGTTGTGATGATGGCAGTAATAATTATGCTTTGAATCTTTGGAGGTGGCATTCCTATGGAATTGGAAGCTCAAGAAAAGAAATTACGGACGTGGTTTAGGAATAAGTATTTTAACTTTTTTTGTTTCTTTTTCAAACTTCATCAGTAACTTGCGATGCAGAGATGATAATCTCTGCTAGAGAATCAGAAATTCCTGAAATGTTGGCTCAGAAAAAGGCTATCAAAAGGCCCCATCTGTTACTCAATTCTGTCACAATTTGGAGTAAGAGGATATAGCACAGGCTATTTCCAAATACTGTGTCAAAGAACAGGTGGGGAGAAAACATTCACCGCTTTACAAGTGTGGACTCTGCCCTTGCTTTTAGCTAATTTATGGGAAGAAGTGTGTTTAAAACCTCTAAAGATCAGCTTTTTCTATTTTGCTCAAGAATTTAGTGAGAGATGCTCAGGCCCCCAGGTGAGGTGAAAAGAGGAATCTTCCCTAAATGGTATTCCATTTAGCCAGTTTGGAAAAGCAAATCAAAACTATCCCTTATATCTGTAAGCCAAGGTTTTCCTGGGTGCTGGCTCACATCCATTGCAAACATCTGGGATATTTGATGATATAAAAAAAGTTTAAATGTGAAAATAGAAGTTGAGATATACTTCTCATCTCCAATTCTTCATGTCCCATGCCACTAAACAGTCCCTTTAGTATTACATCCTCCAATTTAAAGTCTATCCTTTTCACATAAGCCATCATCTCACCATCAGAGCCTCCAAGTCCTTCCACCAATCCCCGTTGCAGTCCCTTCACTCCCAAACTCCACTTTCTACCAAAGCAATCTGAGAAACAAAATCTCTAAATATCACAGATAATGTTGTGCTGAAATTCTTGACCTTAATTTCAGGATTTAAAAAAACCCATAAATGTTTTTCATCATCCTTTCAGTTAATCAATGCTGACTGATTAATGTTATCTTTCAGTTTAATCACCCAGGTTGCAAAATAGTATCATACTCTGCAAAGACTTACACATGACAAATTCTTTCAAGTTGGATATGCTAATTGGCAAGGCTCATTTTCTCCCATATAAGACTGACCCCTTACAAAAACAGATGGTAGTGACAAGCTTAAAAGTTAGACAGGACATCTGATAGGAAGGGTTCAGTGTAATGGTACAGGATTCTGAACTCTGGTTCAGTGATGACAATATACCCCTTTAAGCCAACAAATTATTAAGGATCTGACTACCTTGAAAGCTATTTTTTTTCACCCATTCTGTTCATTAGCCTCCCCAACACTTTGTTGAATGTACATGTAGTGTTCTAGAAACAAAAACCTTACATGAATGGCATTTTTCCAGTTTGTGTCCTGAAAGTAATAGGCATTCTGCACTAGCAGTGGAAAACTGAATAATTAAATTTAGTGATGGGATCATTAAAACACAATCTGGGCTCCTATAACACTACATTTTTTAAAAGGACTTGTTAGGCTTTTAGAAATTTTGGCATAATTTTGGGAACCTCTGGCCCCAAAGACTAATTTTGGTTCACCTAAAATCCCAGTGACCAAAAGCAATTTCAGGGAAATCCATATTGAATTAAGGAATACAGAGGAGATTCCTTTTAAGCAAAAGGATATGAAGTTATGCCGTGATTTTCTGTGCCTGTGTGTGTTCTTGAAATCTTCATTTACTGATTGATAGCTACCAAAAATTAGAGTTGGTAAGGAGAAAATATCTTGCTGAATATCAATGTTTGGGAGAATCAAATAGTTGATGTTTTCAATCAGGAAACAAAATCTGATTATTTATAACTTTTAATGGAATTTTTCAGCGTCTGTTCTTTTTTATTATTATTATTTATCCATTTTTTTCTAAGCTATTTTAATGAATCTGATGTTGAAAAACAAGCTACAAATATCAGGCACCAGGGATATTTGGCATTATTAAACAAAATACGTATGTGTGCTTTTGTATTCATGTGTTAAAGAGGGAGCAGAAATAGATATCTACCCATTCTTTGTTGCATTCATCTGTCCAACTGTATAAGCAGTTCTCTGAGGATGCTGCTGCATGAAAAGTCCGCTTCTGATTTTGTTATCTTGCTGTAATAGCAGAGATGAAGATCTAGCAGAAATCTACTAATTAACAGACATGCTTTTTATGTTTTAACACTCCAGTGTGCTCAATTAATATCTTATTTTAGAATGTGAGTGTGCTGGTTAAAGACTGGGTCTTTGAACATAAGCTTTAACACTGCTGTCCTAAACCACTACCATTAGCCTGCAATGCAGCAAATTGACAGTTATAACAAAGCATCACATCTTGGTGCCTTGTAAGCCCAGGATTCTGAGGTGCTCTCTCTTGCTGCATAGTTGAAGCAAATACTAATTCTTTTTTATAGTGCCACTCAAACCAATCAGAACAATCATCTGGTCACCTGGAATTGATTTCCTTAATTTGCTTTCTTAAGCAATACTTACAAAGTCTGCTTACCTATCAAATATTTAAAGCTATTTGTATTTAATTGGAGTCTGTGATCCATGAATGTGTGAAGAAGTAGGCAATTTCTTTGCCATGTAAGTGATCTTTTGTCACAGGGTAGCAAATACTGCTGGATGACGTTGTTGCATCCTTACCTCATTTCAACTGCTGTTTCACAGCATTGTATGGATGAAATGCAATAGTTGCTATATATTTACTGATTTTCAGTCTAAATTGATGTAATCGGCAGTGCGGCAGTCGTTCTATGAATTCATCTGACAGGTTTTCCAACATAAGGCTGGTTTGCTTGAGTCTTCCCCGTTTATAGCTGTGTAAATTGAATCTTAGTCTTACGTGGAAGCATTAAAAATTATAAGCAGTGCAGATCTAAATACTGATTCATTTCTGTGCAGCTAGTTTTCATGTCTAACGGCTACACATGTGCAGTGGCCTGCAAAGCTATTCAAATATCACATTAATATCTTTAAAAACAGGGCACTTTATGAGAAGTAATTTTCCACAACATTCAACAACAGGAGCTGCTAAAAGCTAGAAACTAAGCTATAAAGATTGTTGGTCTGAACTGATAGAGCACTATCATTTTATTTAGCACTTTTTGTATTCATCTGGCCTTTTTTTTTTTTTATTGCCTCCCTGTTTTAAATACAGATCCCCACCTTTGTTTCCATTAATGAACCTTGTTCATTTCAAGAAAGCAGAACACCTGGCTAATACTTTTTAAGTATTCATAAGTAAAGATTCATACTGTAGTCATTTCTCAGGGAACATCAGAATTAATCAAGAGCAGAACATGAAGATTTGGTTTTGATGAAAAAAATGCAAATATGAAACACCTCAAGCTGCAGTTTTAAGTACACTGTCAGCTAGCACTGCTACCTTAAGCAGTAGTCTTGACCTCCTTCTCTACCTGACAGCTTATTCTCACCCTGCTTTGCTTCCTCCCTTGGGCTAGAAGAAATGTTTGCACTGCTGCTCATTGAACTAGATCAGAGAACCAATCAGAGGTAAAACTGCAAGTTTTTTTCCAGATTAATTTAAACTCAGTTCAGATTCTCAATTTGGTTCACCACAGGATTGCATGAGCAAGAAAAACTGCTGGTCTGTGGAAAAGGAAGAGTGAAATGACAATTCATGTAGCTTAAGTATTATCTTAAACTGTTGTTCCCGAGTCATCAGGAATTGGCTTCATTCTTGCTGTTCACATACACAGGAATTTGAAACCTTATGTTTGGGGTCAACTGTTTGATTTAATCTTTGATTAGCTAAAGGATTTTTTCAGAAAAATCAGTGACCGTCCCCAGCCATCCACACCATCTTTACTCAACAGGTATACATGTAAACTGTATAATTCACAGTAAAGATATAGTCTCATGATATCAGCAAGTACTTTATAAACTTTCTCTCAGAAAGCTAATGAGCTCCATTTTGAAAATATTTTTTATATCTGCTTTGCTAGACAACCTCTCTGCTTTGTTGGAAGCCTTCTATTTCTATGCCTAAAATTATTCTATGCATTAAAGTGGAGTCTTATAGCTTGGATTTGAACCCAGGCCTTTACAGAAATCACTAGCATTGTCTTACAGAAAACCCCAGGAAATATGTAAAGCTGAGATATCGCTATTCTTGGAGAGTATGAAGCGACTTAAAATAGTTTCAAATTATGATAGTTTATTTGGTTTATGTGGCAAGGTTTTGGTAACAGGGCATATTCGGGGGTGGCCTCTGTGGGAAGAGATTAAGGACTGTTACCATGTTGGGCTTAGCCAGTACTAGCTGGCTCCACAATGGACATGCTGCTGGCCAAAGCTGAGCCAAATCAGCAATGTTAGTGGTGCCCCTGTGATAACATTTTTAAGACAGGGTAAAAACTGCTGTGATGAAGCTGTGAGAGAGAGGAGCAAGAAAAATGTAAGAAGCAACCCCACAGATACCAAGGTCAGTGAGATAAGAGGGGAAGGAGGTGCTCCAAGTGCTGGAGAAGAGATTCCTGTGCAGCCCAATGAGGTGACCATGGTGAAGCAGGTTATATCCCAGCAGCTAATGGAGGACTACTTTAGAGCAGATATCCACCTGCAGCCCAGGACTGGAGCTCCCAGGATCAGGGTTGGTCCTCTAGGTCCCTATGCTGGAGCAGACTGATATATCTGAAGGAAGCTGCAGCACATGGAGAAGAGTCCATGCAGGATCATCTTTTCTGGAAGGAACTGCAGCCCATGGGGGACCCATGCTAAAGCTGTCTGTTCCTGAAGGACTGTATCCCCTGGAAAGAACCCACACTGGACCAGTGGAAAAGCATGAGGAGGAAGGAGTAGAAGGGATGAAATGCTCTGAATTGACCAAAACCCTCATTCCCTATTCCTTCTATGTTTGTAGTTTTAGGATTTTTTTTCGTTTCTTTGGGGGTTTTTTTTTGTTTTTTTTTTGGTTTTTTTTGTTGTTGTTGTTTTTTTGTTTTTTTTTTTTTTGTTTCTCACTGTTCTATTCAACTTTTCATTTGCAATAAATTAAATTAATCTTCCCATGTTAAGTCTGTTTTACCCAAGATGGGAACTGGTAAGTGATCTCCCTGTCCATATCTTGATCCACAGGCTTTTTTGCCTTATTTTCTCCCTCTGCCCTGCTGAGAAGGGGGAGTGAGAGAGCCGCTTGGTAGACACCTGGCAGTCAACTAAGGTTAACTCACCCCAGGTAGTAATAGTAATAGATGGAACTAAAATTTGCAGCACTTTGGTGAAAATGAACAAAAATTCAATCTTGTATCAGTCTTCCAGTATTTAATACACTATAGTTCATTCTACAAAAAATTAGATATCTAATTTAGAGCTTAAACAGAATCTTTTTTTCTGTAAGAGGTACTATTTGCATCTAATTGTGATTAAACTATCAGTGAAATTTGTGATTTAAGAACAGACTGGAACTGATTTTCAAACTCTGTTTTTTTTCTGTTAGTTTGATGTTTTGTTTGTTTGTTTTGTTTTGTCTTTTGTTTTTTGTTTTTCCAAGGCACATGCTCTTAGATAAGGAAAAAAAAAAAAAGTAGGATAACTCAAGTGTAGACTGTTCTTGAAGAATGTGTGTTCTCTGGGAAACAAGTTTCATAAAAAGAGATGCCTTTGCAAGGATTCAGCTAGGCTTTCCAATTCTTGAAACCAATTCAGGAAAAAAAACCCAGACAAAACCAAAAACCCAAAACAACAACACAGGAATTTGCTTTGTATTTCACTTGAATGTATTGAATTTGAATGTATCTTAAATACCTTCGATTTGAAACTCAGAGGTTTAAGTAGTTCATATTTCAAATGTTCTCTGTGGTCCATCCCTACTTAAAGTATGATTTAAACAGCAGAAATGAGGATGAAGGTCCTAACAACAAATGAGTACAACAGGTACTAATGACCAGTGGATGTTAGGAACATTATTGTCTGTCATCCAGCACTTCTAACTGTTAAAAGAGTACATTTATATTCTTTCCTTAGAATAAGCACTTTTGTAAGAACAACCCAACTAAATCATAGTGAAATTTCACCTTGAGTTTGATGAAGTCTATATGATTTTTAATTTGGTTTGAAATTTGTAGTTCATTTAAAATGTGTTTCATAAACATCTGGATACAAGCTTAGTAATGAAAAGATTTTAATGAACAAATTATTTAAAACTTTTGGAATGTTTCTGATTAATACTTGAGAATTTTATGTCCTCAAAGACTGATGACAAGATCACCCCAGAGGTCTTAGTTCATATTCAAGAAGTGAAATATGATTTTGTAGTTTTGTTGTTGTTGTTTGTTTGTTTTAGAAAGAATTCGTGTCTGTCTGTTCATGTCTGGATTACAATCTTTTTATGTTACCTCTTCAAGGCAAATTGTTGATAACAAAGCTATGATCCAAAGCCATTGCCCTTGGCTTGTCTGGATGCAATGTTCAGCTAGGAATATGTAGAGGATGAGGTCGTTAGCTCTTTTTCTGTCCATTTTTACCAATATGCAATTAAATACTTGATAACAACTTTATGAAGGTGTTAATAAATCTTGCAGCTTTAGCAGTGAGCACATGTCCTACAAACAAGGATTAAAATTAGCACCCCTTGTGGAGAGAATGTGAGTATTTTTGCAATGAGTTCATGAGTTGTTTTTAATAAACAACAGAATTAAACATATGATTTCACAGAGAGGTCCTTTTTAATATTTGAAAATTTGTTTTTCCTACTAAAACCATTTTCATTAATATATTAATGCATATTGTAAAAATAAATTGGAAAAAAAAAAAAAAGAATGAAAACCAAAGCCCAAGCATTCAATTTCAAAACTGCTTCCATGAGCTGAGACTACCAAAAAAGCTGAACTTCCAAAAAGTATGTGATTCGTACCATTGCTAAGCAGCTAAACAAGTAAGAAAAAGGTATTACTGACTTTTCAGTGACTCATAAAATTACTTAGATTTTCTGATAAATAGAGCCCTCATAGATTGAATGGTCTGGATCCTCAATTTATAGGATAAGAACAGAGCTGAAATACACACTAATATATTAACTCTTATCATCACAGATAAGACAGAGCTTAGATCTGAAGCAAAAGCTAATTGTCAGTGCCCTTTATATTACGTAGAAAAAGAAATGGTAATGTTGTTCACGCATCTTTCAGATAGCTTTCAGCTATCTCTGTTAGAACGTGTCTATAAGGTTTCAGTCCTGAAAAGAAAGTGCTTATAGTCTCACCAAAAGGAACTAGCTTTTTCAGTCCAGTCTAGTCTGGCAGAGTTTAAAAGGATTTGGACTAATTCTTTGAAATTTGAAAAAACACCTGAATAGGCAGGTAACTAGCAAAATTATGATAAACTTCAAAGAAATTATAACTGCAGAGAGTGGTTGATAAATGCATAGTATAGAATATGTATTTGAAAATACACAAAAATAATTCTCTAAACCTCAGTTCATCTTACTAGTTTAACTAGTTTGGCCTTATTTTATCATATTAGCTGATTGACATGTTTTTTTCCTAAGAAAGAAAAATTTATATTACAACACTTTACATCTAGAATCTATTTTAGATGTTAGTTATAATGAAAACCCCTTAATAAATGTTATTGATCCAAACTTCTTATTTGTAAATATTGGTAGAAGTTCACAATAAAACTGAAAATTGCACGCACAGGGAATGTAATGTATTTCACTTGTAAAAGGTCACTTGAGAAGCTAACATTGATTTCTTCTGGATCCGTGAAACCTGAATTATGGTGAAATAGTGGCATTAAAGTTTTATCCAAGAGAAAGGTATTAAGATTGTTCTGCCTTATTGAGTTTTAATTATTTTTCTATATGAAATTTAATGGGATCTTTCAACTTAAATATCTTTTTATTTTTGATAGTTCTTAAATGTCCCAGTTTTAACAAACCTTTTCTGCATTGTAATATCCGACATTGTAATATCTGTGCAGAAGAAACTGCTATCCGCTGGAATAGCAAGGAAAATCTGACTTCTTTAGTATAAACAGTGAGAAAAGCTTGACACATTAATATTTCAATGCCTGAATTTACTTCTCTTTCCCATATCAGTTTTGAGTATTCTTCTCCTTACACCTTAAAGCTGTTGTCTCGATAAGTCAAAAGTGATGCAGGTATTCAGGTAACTATAAGAACTCCTTATTATCAGAGAGAGTATGAGACAGACCATGGAACAAATATTGTGTCTAATACTAACTTTGTATGTGAGGGAGATGAGAATTCCAGTGCAAATCTGATGGTATTATATTTTAATATTTCAATGTTTGATCAAGAAATACTGACAGGTTTGATCTGGTTCAAAATGACTAAGTCAAAAGACTTGCACATGCAAACAATTAGCTGATCTCATACTGATATGCATGGCCATCTGGTAAATTCAGCATCCATGTAAATGTCTTTTTAAAAGCTTGTATTTAAATTAGTCCTACTCCAGCCAAGTAGCACTTAGCTTTTTCAGTTTGAGAAGACCAGTGTGTAACCTGTCACTGTCCCTCTCTAAGTTGAGCAACTGAACATTATGTTATGACGGTGTGTTTGTTATAAGGGTCTATGGTCTAACACTGTTGCCTGAAGGAAGCAGAGGGCAGGATCTTCTCAAAAGAAATACTAGATGACTATGGACTGATGGCATAAATGATGTGCCTTTTTGAAAACTCAAGGGACATTGAAATAGAGATGAGTTAAGAATCCTGACTGTAGATGTTGCTACTTTTCAGTGTTTCTCAGTGCTTTTCATAATCATTAAAATGATCATTCTGAAGAAGCAGTATGCCCACCCATTATGAATGTGTCTTTTCAATAAATGGAATGTGTCACTGCTTCTCTTTGAACTTCTGTTCCTCTTTTGTAGTCTTCAAGTTTGTTCAGGTTAATCTGTAGGAACATGTGATAATACTGTATGAGATATCTTCCCAGTTATAAATATTCAGGCTTATTCCTACAGAACTTAGCTTTTATATGATTTCTCAAAGCAAGCCAACAAGAAGCCATCCCAGTATAAGTTCTTTTCTGCATGTTATGAGCTTCTCTCTTGGTGTAATATTGACATTTTGGTTTACCTAGAAAATGATTCTGTAAATCCTATTCACAGGTGGTTGCTATGATAATATTAAAACCATGATAAATATCTAATATAGATTTTTATTCTCCTAATTGTCCACTTTCCTTGTCCAAAGGTAAGCTAATTAAAGTGGTAAGTGTGCTTTTGTTTTGTAGCCTGGTCTGAATGATGAAATTAGGAGAAAGGATCTCTTGGCTTTGAACGCAACCTGGTACATAACTGTTTCCATGCTGTCCACAAGTAAATTAGATACTCTTTCAGGGTGCGAAAGCAGACTTGTGTATTTCCTGCTTTACTGAAGTAATCCAATATATTATTCAGAAATCACTGAAGAATTACTTGAGAAACTGTTGCTGAATGCAAATGAAAAAGAGGACTACTTGACATTTTTGTCTATAACAGAAATCTTGCTTAGTTCTACATGAAATTCAACAACAACTCTGGAGAGATTATAAGTGTATAGTGAGTATTTCAAAACCCAGGAGCAGGTGAATGAATAGGGAGCTGATATGGTTTGAAATGAGAAGCCCAGATGACATGGCTGCAAATTACAAAGTACATAAAATGGAGTGCATCTTTAGGTGTGCTAAAGAAAAACACAGTAACAGCATGGGGGAAGGAACTTTGAAAGCACATGGTAAGATTTAACTTCCTTTACTGATTTGTAAAAATGCACACCTACTTTTTTCAAGTGCAATAGCATGGACAGTAATAGCTAAGGCTGCCCTCTCTCCTGGTATTTTTCTACAAAATACAGGAAATAGGTATTTTTCTTTTTGCTTTAAATAGGTACAATTTTCAGGTTTTACCTCTAAAATGTAAAGACAAATAGCCACTGTTGATGTTACTGTATTCATTGTGTTCATTTTATAGATGTTGTTCTTAACTTTGGGAAGTTTCTTATCTTTTGGATAACACTTATAAAAATATGAGTAAATAATATAAATGGAGATCCTTCCACCTGAGAGATTAATAAAGTCTTTGAGACCTTGCCTGGACCCTCTAACATTTACAAAGATGTGGCTTATGAGGTTGATACAAATAACTTGACTACTAATTTCTGATATATAATAATAATGGAAAACAAGAACTGAAAAAATATATAAAATATTATGTCTCTTCTCCTGAAATCATAAATTTTCTCGCATGAGGTCCAGGGCTTGTGAGCGTGAGGCTGCTCCTATCTCTCTACAGAGGACACCATCTGCTTGATCTTCCTGATCAGGTGGCCTGTAGAAGACCCCCACTATAATGTCACCTGTCCCTGTCCTCCCTTTAGTCCTGCCCCATAAACTTCGGTTGGGTCCTTATCCGTCCCAGGTGGAGCTCCATGCACTCCAGCTAGTCATTGACACAGATGGCAACATCCCCATCTCATCTCCCCTGACTGTTCTTCCTAAAGAGTCTGTATATTTCCATTCCAACACTCCATTCATAGGAGTCATCCTATCATGTGTCCATGATACCAATAAGATCATAGCCTTGCATGCACATCTCTAACTGTTCTTGTTTATTCCCCATGCTACACACAGAGGCATTTAAGTTGGACCCCTTATGAATCTGACTTACTAACTGGACTGGCTGGAATTCCTTTGTGCTGCCTTTCAGGTGCTCTCCTGCTGA
Source organism: Actenoides lindsayi (assembly GCA_025331215.1). Taxonomy (NCBI): domain Eukaryota; kingdom Metazoa; phylum Chordata; class Aves; order Coraciiformes; family Alcedinidae; genus Actenoides; species Actenoides lindsayi. The sequence goes on along the minus strand of WTSP01015372.1, from coordinate 54,530 downwards.
CTTGTGATCTCTCTCCAGGCTTTGGGCATCTATTGCTGGCACTCGCATCAAATTAGTAGGAGTGGGGTGTATTGAGGTTGCTCTTCTGTGGCAACTTTCATCTAAAGCCCTCTTCACCAGCTTGGCAATCTTATGACTGAAGATGTTCTTCCCCTTCTCTGACAGGGGATTATTTATATTATTCCTCATCTGCTGATTTTACCTGCCACTTGGCTGTTTCTAATGCAGCAGTGTGGTACTCTGCAATGCTCCAATAGTTATCTTCCATTCAGCCAGCAGACAGGCAAATTTTCTGATGGTGATGCTTGTAGAAATTTGTGTGAAATTGGAGTGGAGCTTCCATGGGATCACATCAACAGCTCTTTTATTTATTGTATCTGTAAGCAGCTTTATGCACCTACAATTATTTAGAGGATTTTATATTTTTTTTTCATATATATAATCCTATTTGCATATCCATGGTTAAAACACCAATGGAAGAGGGGCTACTATGTGTTTAACCTCAATAAACAAAAGCTTATACAAAAAAACAGCATAAGCAATTTTTAGGCTGAAAACTTTTCCTTTGCAAAATTGAAGAAGAGAATTAAAGTTAGTGTGAGTCATGTTCACATCAAATAAATAAAAAAGAACAATTTAAGATGCTGAAATTCATATAATAGCTCAAACATGAAGCTGGAAGAATGATAAAGATGAACGAGTTGCTTATTATTTTTGAAATCTCAAACTGTTCACTTTTGTAGTGGGAGATATTTTGAATGCTGATGTGAATATTCATTTTAGAACTGCTTTGTCTTCTTATGTATTTGAATTATATATCTTAGAGTGATTGAGTCCATCCCTCACAGTCATAAGAAAGCAAGAAGTGATATCCTGCACACCTCTGTACACTGTACTGTTTTATACCCTGCTTTATACTACTGTATAAACCCATGTTACAGATCAATTCCCAACAGGCTATGTGAAAGTCAGTACCAACACAGAAAAATACAATCTACCTTGGGACAATACTAAGGAAAGAACAATTATGTCAACAAAACCTTAGATCCTTGTAATACTAGACAGGAGAAAGGAGCATAGGGTTATTTTGTCTTTTTAAGAGAGGACATTCCAAATATTGGACAACGCTTCATTCCAGAAAATATCTCAGCAGTTTCTGGCAATTTAATTTAAGCAAAATTATTTCCAAATTTTGATTTTGACTACATTTGGCTAAAAATTAACCAAATTCCAATTTCATCTTTTTTTTTTTTTATAATCAAATATATGAGGAAGACATTAAAAATATTTTAATTTCTTACTTCAGTGGCTTTTACATTTTGTTGTCTAATCCTTCCTATATTTTATTGAATTACATCATCAAATAATATAGAACATTTTTAGTAATAATAAAAGGCAAACCAAAAACTTGCTAATCTTCCCGACAACAGTATTTCATTCAGAACTTGAGAACAGACCATGTGAAATTATTCAGATAGGACCAAATAATTCCAAGTAGTAGCTCAGCCTGAGGTCTGACTGTTTGTCCTTTAGTTCTTCTGAGAAGGATTTGGAGGTCCTGGTGGACAGCAAACTGAATATGAGTTAGCAGTGCACTCTTGTACCAAAATTATTTATGATGTGAATAACTCAGTTTTGGAATAGGTTCCCCATAAAAGTGATGGGATCTCCCTTACTGGGAATATTCAAGACTTGGCTTGACAGTGAACAGGAGAAGCTTATCAGAGGCCCTGGTTTCAAAACCAGACTGGACCAGGTGGTCTTCTGGAGGTTCTTTTAGACTAGATTTTTCAGTGACTATCATTTAAGAGTTAGTAAGGGAACACAACTTCCTTCTAAATATATTAAAATAAAAATCTAAGAGGGTAGTATCTTCCTGCCAAATATACTTTTCCATTTGCACTTCTGCAGTAGTCGGTCATCCACTTAATGGTGTAAGGTATCAAGTATATCCTTTATGATGGTTACCTGACATCAAATACATCATGTCATATTGTCATGATGGCCCCTTAGACCTATAACAGATGCTCTCTGTTAACCCCTCTCCCTCCCCAAAAGGAAGGAGAAAGGGAATAAGGGAGAGAGACTTAATGATTAGAAAAGGAAACTAGAACATCTTTAATGAAAATGAAATTAATAATTATAAAAATGGAATATATACAAACATACACAAAACCAGTATCAAAACCAACCCCCCTGATGGTAATTACATCACCATCACCACTGATGCTGTGGAGCAGGCACCAGGGGAGTCCCAGACTGGGCCCTGCAGCAGACGGGAGCTGTGTTTGGGAGCTGGATTCTGGTACTGGGTTCAGGAACACACAGACCGGGATCGAGGGCAGAATGGACAGAGTCCTCCTTGGATGGTCCTCAGAAGAAACTGAAAGAAGACTTGAGCCAAGCTGGCAAAGCAGTCCAAGAGGGCAAAGAGAGAGGAGAAGAGCCATGACCCTCTGGATCCCTCAGCTTTGTACCAAATATGACATATATGGGATGGAATATCTTGTTGGTCCATTCAGGGTCACCTGTCCTGTGCAATCCTCCCCACAGGTGCAGCCTTTTACTTTCTGCACTTCGAATGCGGTACACAAGATTTAGCAGTGACCTTGGTCTGTACACCAACCCTTGGTACTAACTCTAAACATCAGGTATTACCACTGCTAGAAGCAGATACTGTCTGCAAAAACATGCTGCTACCTTCAGAAAGTGCAGTTAATTAGAAGAACTGATCTGAGACGTAAAATCACTGAACAGAATTTGTTCTGTTCTCACTCAAACCAGGACACCCTGACATATGATTTCCCATTAAATATCTGCCGCCTGTCCCTCAAGGGAACTCTGCATTTCAAATGATACAAAAAACATCCCTCTGTGGTAATCTTCTAAGCTATTCAGTGCAACCATCTGTCTCACTGAACTGTATCTCTCAGGACTTTTGATCCAGGGTTGTCTTAATCATGAGGCACTATGTGGTATATGGAGCTTCCTGAATTGGATACTTGTCAAGGAGGAAGATGGAGAGCTACTGCTGGGAAAGATGATTTTTTGGAGGCCACATCACCATGTTTCCTCTTCACTGTCTCTTCACAAGTATTGTCCCAGCATCTCTGGGGGCTGTTGAGCCTTAAAACCATTGTGAACTCTTGGAAAACTGAACAAGAAAACACCCCTGAAAAGCTCATGGAGACATTAGTTCTAGGCCTTTGTCTGGGCAGAAGGTCAAATGTCACTTTGGTACATTACTGCTGCTTCTTTCATACATCTGGAAGAAAAAACATGGACAATTTAACCTCAGGTTTTCTATGTGTACCATGGCTGAAGGAAGGGACATATCTAACCTGCAACCCATGTAGAGGAAGCTCTGCTATGCTGATAAATAAAATGTCATCTCTTCAGAGGTAGCTGGACGGCCCCATGACACTGTCAGAGGTACCACATAAATGCTACAATGCAACACCAGGCTTTCAGTTGACCTTACCAATGTTTAACTTGGTCTCTTCCACCTTGTTACTTTGGTTTGATTAACTTACGGGTAAAGGTTTTTCATTTTCATAAAGTTTTACTTGCAAAGTTTTTCAGTAATAGGTTGAAACTGCCTTGTCTGTATAGCCTATGTGTCTGTAAAGAGAGTCTGCCACCCTTTACTTGTCTGAAGTCCTGTGAAAATCTGACTTATGCTTAACTTTCTCCTTGAACACTGAGCATTTCCACCTAAACTTCCTCCCAGACCTCCCACACTCCCATGTTTGCAGTTGTCTGTGAAGGACTCCTAAATACTTCAACAGAGTTGGGACTCTTGGCTCAGCACTGTCCAAAGAAGAGTCATGCAGTGCCAGAGGCTCCACCTCACTTGTCCCTTCTGGGATACGTAAAACTCCTGGACCATTTCTTTCTCCATAAAAATACCTCCAACTTCTAGTAATTGTAGCTATGTTCTGTATCAAGCAACCAGTTAACTCCCAATAATGTCAGGCAGCAGCCACTTTCGTGCACTAGCCAAGCTAATGCCAGAGCTTGCAGTCAGAAGATGCAGCCCTGTGTATTGACATTAAGTACACATCCCTGTCTGTCTTAAATATATGATGATACGTGCATATGCATGCCCTATTGATGAGCATGTTTCCCTCTAAAGCTCACTTTCCTCATTAAAAAGTGCTCAGAAGACACCTTCTTATAGAGCATTGCAAACCACCTGTGGGTTCCATCAACTTATCAATGGAAGTTGTATACAACAGTTCTGCGTCTGTTCATGCCAGCCTCATACAGTCACTGGGGCAAGGTGAAAGTTGGACAGAGAAGCACAACTAGCCTGCCATCTGGGGCTTTGCACCACATCTTCTTTCCAAAACATTTCCATAAAGATGTCCCTTGCTGACAACCAAAAAGGCTGGCTCCAGCTTCCCCAGTATCTCCTTCCCTTGCGCATGGGCAGACTTCAACATGATGGTACTAGAAGCTAAAGCTTCAGATAGGATTTTTATGTACATGCCCTGGGCTGTGCAGTGAAGCTGTGGATGGCTGCAGAAGGCCTCCAGGGAAATAGGCCTTCACTGTGAAACAATCCCAACCTGCTGCATTGAGCACAAGGGGCTTCTTCCAGTCCAGTCCTTCATGGGAACCCTGCCTGAAGTCTCATGTTGCTACTGGTCCTTGATCACTTATCTCGGAGAACAGCAGTTCCTAACAACATGCACAAACACACAAAGATGTGTATTCGCATACACACACATTCACATGCAGGGCACAAACCAGGGAACCTGGGAATGGTGCTATTTCACGTGTCTCCCCAGATCATTTCTAACCATTAAAATGGAGGGAATCCTGCATCAGTATACATACAACATCACCTTTAGCAGATTTGCCTGGCACTACTACAGGAATAATATAGCAGTTGTTAAATATCAGCAAAAGAAGAGATTTGTACATTAAAAACAATTCTTTAAGAGAGATCTTAAAGATCTACCAAATCTTATCTTTCCTACAAGAATGACAAATGCTTTGCAGAACAGGAAAGCAATTCTCACATCCACCTCTTCTGAATCCATAAGCTGAATTTTGATCTTTGATTTGTTGCTGATCCCTAAAAACATGTATTTTACTGTGCTGCAAATCATAAATCATCTGGCTTCTCTTCTGGCTTTTCTTTCTGCACTGAAATTCAGAGCATGTGGCTAATGAGCTTAAGCGTGGCTGTTAGGACAGTAGCTGTACTGCAAAAGAGGGAAAAAGCTCCAGTTTGCTTCTGGAACAGACTTTTCTGTCTATGGTAAGAAAAAAGAAAAAGATACTTTGGTTCATAGCAAATTAGCCTTTACAGATTAATTTGGCTGGACATGCAATGACATCTTCCTGTTCACTGCAAAATAAATTCCCCCTGAAAAAATCTCTTTTGATAAACAACTCTCAGAGAGACTTTGCTATGTCAGAATTTAAACAAGAAATTTCCTGTCTGCAGCAGGCCAAAGTGAGGAAACAGTAGGGATGGATTTTCTCAACTATACGCACCTGGATTTTTTCATCCTGGGTCCCCTTTCTTCACAGAGTGGTATGTTCCCAAAGCCAGACGCTCTGAGCACGCTTCATGGGCAGATGCTGCTGCTGCTCTGGTTAATTAAGCTGGAGGCAAAGAAAAGCTGTGTTCTGAGTGAATCATTAGACCTGGGTCTCTGCACTAGCTAAGCACGGCCCCTGGAAGAGCCACCTTCTTGGAGTCAGAAAGATATGTTCCAGTTTCACTAGGCTGGGCCGCAGCCTGTCCGCTCCTTGGGGAGGGGATGTGCCCTCTCTATTAATCAGGCTGGGTGAAAGGACAACAGGGATTTGCAATCTGCGGCAGGGCTTTGGGCAATCTGATGAGTTGCACATCTGGAAATAAGGCAGGCACGTCCCCGAGGACCAAGAGTTGCTTAGGCTACTGCAGAGAAATAGGAATTTTCTCTGCACCCGTGAGTAACTCAGCCTGGCCAAGCAGGGATAACATTTGCCTGCCTGTAGTAGATAATGTCCCACAGGCATGGACATAGTCTGTGAATGCCAAATGGACAGGCAAGCTTAAACCTGCCTGCCACCCCATTAGGGATTTTTCTTTTGACATCTTGATAACTTTTTAAATGTTGTGTTCCACAGCTCTTGAATATGCAGGTGTCACTCCTGGGTGGCTTGGTGCAGAACATGATCCAAGCCCAGATTTTCCCCTGGATGCTACTGACAACCTTGCTACCTACCATTCCTTGTCTCAGAGACTTGTGAGTGTTTCATAAGTTGTGATGTTCTAGATATATTAACTGCATATAACAATTTTATTCTCATCCCACTGAGCCTATCAAAAAATAGAAATACACCTTTCTAGAATTTCTACTCTTGGAATTAGCAGAATTAGCAGAAACCCCAATCCATGGATAAGAGAAACACTCTCAGCTTTGAATTGATACCTGTTGAAAGCTCACCTGCCTCATAACTCTCACTTCACTGTTGTGGTCCCGTAGAGGTCCGATTGTTGGCTAGATCAAAAGTTCAACTTAACCCTAATCCACTAATCAAGCTATTCTTCCCCTCCATTATCCAGTCACTTTCTGAAATAATGTATCTCCCCAATGTATTGTTTGCTACCAACTCATCTATAATATATGCTCCATTTCCCTTTAGAATGAAGGTCTCTTCACGGTCTGCAGCGTTGCTGGAGTGTTTCCCAAAGCAGGTGGTACTACTGCCATCTTCTTTTTCCAGGCTACAAGCCTATAGCAGCCCCTTGCAGACTCTTCCTTCATCCTATAACCTGTTCCAGCCTTTTGCAAATGATGGATATTATCTTAGTGTTTCTGCAGCCAATAAAACCTTGGGGTGGGAGCTATGAATTTGCATACACCCATATGCAGAGCTCTGCAAGTCTTATTTGGCCCAGATCTCTTTGTTTCCAGTATTTGCCCTTTCAATCCCATCCATCCTTTTAAAAACTTCATTCGTCTGTGCAAGTCTTCCTCTGCTTGGCAAATTAATACTGTTTTGTCAAAGATTATTTATGGGTCTTGTAGTTTGCTGTCTTTGTCATAAACCTCTGTTCCATCCCAATCAACATTACTTGTCTTGTTCCATTTTTGTATGTACTATTGAAGTTTGTGTGCTGTTGCTACCCCTCTCTGCCCAAATGTGAAGGAATCTGATTTCCAAAGCAATTTCTGTAATAAAGTTTAGTTGTCATCTTCTTGACTAAGAGTCAGTGATACCTCCTGACTACTTATGGAAGGCAACTGGGCCAACCATAAGAAGGAAATTTCAGGGAGAGGGACATGAGGAAAGGGAAAGGGAAAGAAGGGAAAGGGAAAGGGAAAGGGAAAGGGAAAGGGAAAGGGAAAGGGAAAGGGAAAGGGAAAGGGAAAGGGAAAGGGAAAGGAAGGAAAAGAGTCTGCAGTCCCACACTGAGACAGAGAATCTGAATCTATGTAATCTGGGTGAATAATTGATGATATAATAAAACTTTTAAGGGATTTATGTGCTAATTAATAATGGAGTTAATTCTTATTAAATGACAATCTCTCTGCTTATGCCACACAGCACTGCCATGGTGAAAGCAGCCCTGCTTTCTCCTGCTCCAGACTATGCTGAAGGCACTCAGGGATTATCTCAGAAGTCACACACAGAAAAAGATGCTTTCAGATTCCCTCTGCACCTCTTTTCTTATCTGTATATTAATCTCTGCAGACAAGAAAGATGAAGCCAGGAAATGCAGGATGCTGACCTGATGTGTAAAGTCCTAGCCATATGGCTGCATGCAGTTCAAAAATACAATAGTTGAGAGACTTTGGTTTGCTTAATGCAAAACTGATTTTCCTTTCACTTTCAAAATCTGAGGGCTGTAGAAGCTTACAGATGTGGGAAGCATTTTGCAATATGAATCTTCTCAACTCACAGTGGAAAGTACAAGAAATTAGCATTTTTAGTTTTGATGTGAAAAGTACAAGAAATTAGCATTTTTGGTTTTGATATGGGTAACTAGGTATTGTAGTGACTTTATCCTAATAGGAATAGGGAAAGTCTCCATCACTTTAAATGTTAGATCAGACCTCTCCTGAAGTGACATGCTTCAATTCAGCAAAAAGTTGTCATAGTCAATCTTTAGATAGAAAGATAAGAACTAATTCTTCCTGTTACTTGACCAGACTGGAAGATGATTGCAGTACCATGCTTTTTGGTTGTTTTTTGTCTATGAGATGTTGGTTAACACGTTGAAGATATCCTAGGATGGACAAGCTTTTACAGTCATAGGAAGACGTTATTGAAGAGAGTAAATAAATTTTTATAAGGAAAGGAAATATATTCTGTCAGACTAGCTAACGTTCTCAGAAGAAGCAGACCCAGTTTGGGATGCACAAACCCTTCTTCAGAATGGAAAAGAAAAGGAGCAACTTTCAAGAGATGTTCAGGGTGGAGGTCCATGTTCTGAGGGTACAGTGTGTGACATTTTCTCTTGTGCTGAAGGTGCTTTCACCTGCCCCCAGCTTGTTTGCAGGCAAGGAGTTTCTCAAGAGCAGTTGTACAGACACAACCAAGGGAACAGTAAATTGCAAGGTGGGAGAGGAGCATGTGTGTCAGGCCAGGCTGAAAACTGTTTGATCATCAAAGAAATAAATTGTAAATTAAACTGCATGCCGATCATTGCTTAGATGATTTGGGAGAAATGGTATGTGGTGGGTTGACCTTGGCTGGCTGCCAAGTACCCACCAAGCTGCTCTATCACTTCTTCTCCTCAACAGGACAAGGGTAGAAAATAGGACAAGGAAGAAAAGCTTGTGGGTCAAGATAATGACAGGGAGATAATTTTCCAGTTACCATCACAGGCAAAACATACTCAAGGGGAAAAGTAATTAAATTTATTGCCAATTAAGCAGAATAAGATAATAAGAAATAAGAATAAATTTAAAACCACCTTCCTCCCACTCCTCCCTTCTTTCTGGGCTCAACTTCACTCCCAACTTTACCTTCTACCCCTGAGCAGTGCAGGGGGATAGGGAATGGGGGCTGTTGTCAATTCATAATGCTTTGTCTCTGCTGCTTCTTTCCTCCTCATGCTTCTCTCATGCTCCAGTGTGTAACCCATGGGATACTCTCCTTCATGACCTTCTCCATTGCGGGTCCTTCCCACAGACTGCAATTCTTCTCAAACTGCTCCAGCATGGGCTGCTACCACTTGAGTCCTTTCCATGGGGTGCAGTCCTTTGGGAACAGACTGCTCCAGCATGGATCCACAGCAGGATCACAGGTCCAGCCTCTGGCCTGGGCTCTTCTTCACAGGCGACACAGTTTCTTCCAGAAGTCTGCTTCAGTGTGGGCCCTGCTCAGGGTAACAGCTTCCTTCAGGGCACATCCACGTGCTCCCCCGTGGGGTCCGCCATGGGCTGCAGGTTGGATATCTGTCCACTGTGGACCTCCATGGGCTTCAGGGGGACAACCTGTATTACCATGGTCTTCACCATCAGCTGGAGGTGAATCTCTGCTCCAATGCCTAGAGCACCTCCTCCCTCTCCTTCACTGACCTGTGTGTCTGCAGAGTTGTTTCATATTTTCTCACTGCTCTCTACCAGCTACTGTTGTGCAGCATTTTTTATCCTTCCTTAAATATGTTATTACAGAGGCACTACCACCATTGCTGATTGGCTCAGCTTTGGCCAGCAGCAGGTTCCACTGTCTGGAAGTGGCTCTGTCCAACATGGGAATAGCTTCTGGCGTCTTCGCACAAAAGCCACCCCCACATCCCCCCCACTACAAAAACCTTGACATGTAAACCCAATACATGGTGCTAGACAGTTTTCAGGAATGTGATACAGATGTTATTTGTGGAATGGAGAAAGAAACAGTTGTTCACAAAGTTACAGACTCACAGAAATGCTGATCAGAGGGGACTAGCTTGGAGGAGGATTCTCACCAAGTAGTGATCCCCCATCTCGCCAATGACCACCACCCTGGGAAAAAGGTTTTCCAATGCCCAATCTGAAAATCCCAAGCTGCAGCTGTGGCCGTTGCCTTTTTACATCACCTTGACCTTCTGAGAGAAGTTTGGGTTTGTTATCCTGGTACTTGCCACCCAAGCTGTAGGCTGGGATTAGATGTTCCTTTGGTTTCTGCTTTTCCAGATTAATTGAGTCCATTGCCCTCCACCACTCTGTACTTCCTGTATGCCGGGCCTGGATAATTTTGCTAGGGAGCAAATGGACCAGCAGTCTGTGGACTGATGGGATTGTGGAGATGACGTGTGTGTGATAAATCCAATCCAGGCTTTTGCAAGCCTGATTTTACAGATTCAGTAGCCAGCAGAAAATTTCTAAGGTGTACTGCAGTACCACGCAGTTGTTCTGTCCAGGGTCAATATCCCATTGTCAAGCATTGGGTCCATGGTGCATATGCAAGGTGACAGAAGCCCAGCACACAGGCTTGCAAGAGCCAGGTACAGACAGATGTGGATCAGCCCTTCAATCCACGTGTGCACCAAGGGAGTCATTGCAATGCACTATGAGAAGTGGTGTCCCTTGCTATGATGTTGGACATAAAAACCTGGACCTAATGGAACTGGTTCTTCCAGATTATGGGATCATAGCTATTGGAAATGTGCAAGTGGCATCACACTTGAGAATAAGGGCATCTGGGATTTAAATTTTACTCTTCAAGAATGAAATTATTTTGCTTTCTGACATTCTTGGTCAAGCAAATGATTAGTGCTGGTGGGCATCATGATCTCAAAATAATCCTGAAATGAGGGCAGCATTTTTGCTGCAATGGTAAATCTGCCATGCCTCTGACTGCTTTTTTAACCACCCTAGAATGGATACAAGTCAGCAGTAGTAGACAAAGGTGTTTGCCTGCATCTTCTCCCCAAGTGTTTTGCAAAAGATAACTTACGTTATTCAGTTTTGAGTTTGTTTTATAAAAGCTTTTGTTTCCTGGAACAAGAATGTGTAGAAAAGATCAACTGCTCTTGATGTCTATGGGTTTGTAATCCTTTTAACATCTCATAACTGGAGTGCACAGGAGACAGAGAATCTGGTAAAAACAAATTAGCAAGAAACAATAATGAAGATTTTTAAAATGGAGCTCTGTTAAGCTGCTTAGAGAAGGACATTTAAATCTTCTTTTTGAAGTTGTACATTTACAGATTTGTACACTATTACAAAACTAATCAGGGTTCTGCAATGTTCAGTATCACCTTTTGTGATTCGTGGCTGCATAGGCTTTGACATGTTCCATTCTGTTATTTTTCTTTATCAAGAACTTCACTTTTTTTTTTTTTTTTAATTTTATGCAGTGCTTTTTTTTCCCTCTTGAGTACTTCAAATTTATTCCATCTTTTATTCACCCACTAGTGAACTTCTTTTTTCCTTTGAGAATCCTCTGCGTTAAAAAAGCCTTTATTCATTTAACAGGGAGAGTCCAGATGTCTCCAGCTAAACTGATGCTGTATTTTGCACAAACCTATAAAATGAGGGCATTAAAAGACTCTAATCCCCTCCCCTCAAAGGAATTATATTAGTGTCACAGCAATGTAACCAGATTCGGGTTCTATCTCATTGTCTTCATGCAAGTTTTACGTTCTCATTCAGATCAGCGAGCCTGGCAAAATATTAATGCTTAAGGCATTTGGACTGGGATTTAAGAAGAGCTGAAAGGGGTTAGGTACACAGCTCTCATTTCGCTCTTATTCTATAGGGCCAGGAGAGAGCTGTAGGATAGGATTTCTCTAGAAATGAGAAATACTTGGGATAGTCTCACTGTCCTCACAAGCATCCCATTTCTCTGCCATGTTTTGGGTTAAAATATACTGTTCTTGTATTTAAGTTGCCACAGATCTCCACATTAAGGTTGTTATATTCTGGAACAAACAACTTGTCTCTTTCATTCTGCTTTAAAACTCCTCAGATTTTAACACATTTGAAAGTCAGAAATGGGAGTTAACTGCATCACTCTGACACTAAGCCTAACATGTGCATTAAGACACACTTATACATGAGATTTTCTACCTGCAGCACCAAAATTAACTTCTTGCTGCACCACAGTGATTTCACCCTGTTTTTCCCTACTTACTCTCCATCTTTACTTATACAAACCTCTGCCTTCATAAAGATGCCAGTGAGCAAGATACATATGGAACCATGAATCTTAGCTCTGGACAGTGGCTCAATGTAAACATGTAGCTGTAGAATGTGTAGATGTCTTTGTGTGATTACATAATCAGCAGTAAGTTAAATCTGCTGCTGTTTGTGCGCATACTTGCCCCTCAGCTTCCACAGTTCAGAAAAAAAGAAGCCTTACATAAGGCTCCTCAATCAATATCTGCCCACTTATTTTTCAAGTGCCTGCAGCCACGTGCACTTCCCTGTGGCGTAATTAATTGCTCAGAGTAAATTCTGTTTGCAGCATCACTCTGGATAACCTTCACTTTCTCCTTCGCACGTTCTAAAGATGGTAAGAGCAAACATGTTGCTCCATGGAGGTGATGCAGCCTCCAGCTATAATTCAGCACACCCCTTGGATTTATGACCATGTCTGTCCACAAAACCAGCAAGAGCTTGATGATCCCCATGAGTTTTGCAGCCTTTGCATGCAGGCCTTGAATATTTGAGCCATGCACCATCTACATGGAGTGCAATGGCATGGCCCCTCACTTAGAGAGCTGTCCTGTGGTCCTTCCTGCATGGTGCTGTGGCACGGGAGAGGTGCTGGGGCCCAGACTTGCAGTGAAGAGCCTTTGGGCTCCAAAAGGCCCCATGAAAAGCCATCTTTGTCAGATACATCCCATCCTTGTGGCTCTTTTCAACCCTGTAGCACAGGGTGTGGGACATGTTTCCTGCCACATTGCCCCACACTTGTACCTCAGAGAAGTGAGGGCTCTGGCTCCAGTGCATGGGAACACCAAGCTTACTAATGCTAACATCTGCAAATCTCCTTCTGTGGCCAAGAAGAACCTAGCTAAGTGGCTTTTTTTTACACCTCTCTACAATACAACAGATTTTAAGAACATGCCTTTTGTTTGGGGCAACACTGTAAGACTGAACAGCCACTCTCAGCTGACTTGAAACCCAAAGCTACCTGATTTTTGGCTATTGAAAATCAGGCTGATGAACTGTTGCAGGCAAAGAAACCTCTGGACTACTCCTGATACAGCCTATGCATTTTGGAGGCAGTGCCTTAACATGCTGGTGTTTAGCATGGTTTCCTAGGACACAAGGCATGTATGATTGTGCTGCCTGTCAGTCAGCTGCATCTCAAAGCACTTGAGTCTCTTGACCAATATTGCTGTAATTTCACTGTGGTCTCACAGATGCCAAGTCCGTAGAAATTTTATGGAATGAGGAGGACAGGGGTAGGGCAGTCTTCATCATGGCACCAGTGAGAAAGACTGCACTGGAAGATCAGCCCCTGTGAGATATCAGGGGAGACACACGCCTGGTCTGAGGCACACTGCTAGGCAGGACAAGCATTTTTGAAAGAGAAAAGCCTTTGGGGAACCATGAAGCATGCCATTTGTGACATGAAACTAGGCCCTGTCTTCAACAAATCATCTGGTAGTAGGATAATCCAGACCTAAAAGAGGCTACAGCTTCCCAGAGCTTGTGACATCTCTAATAGCAAACAGTGGTGGTGATCTCTTGGGAGATGTCTGTAGATCTCAAGTATGTGATGTAAGCGGGAGCAGACAACCGGACTCAGTTTTCACCTGGGGACTGGTCACTTCAGGATATGCCATGATTTCTGCTTAATAGAATCATAGGAAGCTCTTCTTACATATCGACGTGAACAGAAAATACCACATATGCAGTGTCAGAATGTTTCTGGACAAGCCCCACACACTGTCCCATCTGCTTTGCCATTGCCTTTTGGATTCTCCCCACCCAGTCACCCTCTGTCTGCATACAAAGTTGATCCTGTTTGTTATGGCTCTTCTGGTCCATGCATGGTCCAACAGCATGCTGTGGATACAGTCTTTCCCTTGTTCCTGGACTTTTTTAGGACAGTGGCTTCATTTTCTTTGGCAGGAGAGTTCATATTAATGATCTAGTTTGAGTTTTATTTCTTTAATACAGCCAGTGATCAACAGCATATGCTACCTCTGTTCGTGCTGACAGTGTAATTAGATGTCTATTTTCTCCGGCAATGACCTCTCTTCCTCTCCTGAGTCCTGACCTGATAAATAAATAAAATACCCTTTAGTTAGCTGGAGACAGTTGCACAGCCCAAGTGCAGGTGGGAACACTGTTGGTTCACTGTCCACCGTGCTTGGCCTTGAGCAAGGGAACACATCAGTGCTGCTAAAAGAGGGAGTGAGGGCGAAGTGGAAGAGTTCAGTGTGGAGGAAGTGGGGAGTGAGCCAAGCTGGTGGCAACTTCTGGAAGGTGGTGCAAGCTTTGGCACAGGGTTGAGACAATGAGGTTTTCTCTGGCTTACCGGTGCTGGATTTTGATCCGAAGGGAGGGAAAAGTGCAAGGAGTCCACCTAGAGCCAGTGAGGCTGGACAGACAGGAGACGGATACAGAACAAAGACACTGACAATGCCACTCCATCTCCAGGGCACAGCATTTTGGAAATGCCCCACCCCCCCCACCAGTGCAACTGTGGAGCATGTTACTCAGGTGAAGCCATGGCCAAGGGTGTCCTGGGTAGCTTAGGAAAACAGCATGGATGCACCCACACACCCCTTTGTGTGCAGATTTAGCTACTAGCCCTGCAACCTTGTGAAAGCAAAACATCTGGGGTGTACAGGCCCACCACACCAGCCGTGCTCAGCTTTAGTGCACCTGCACTACCCTAGGAACGTTGCTAAACAGCCAAAACATAGAGATGGAGTTCCTTTGGAATTTCTAGCTGATTTGGACAAAACCAAGGGCCTTGCTATGAAGATACTTCAGGCTTGCTAAAGCCTTCATCTCCTTCCTGCTGCCTTTCACTCAGGCAGTGACTCTACTACAGGGATCCTGGTGTTTTCCTTCATCAGACAGCTTTGTGATAGGCCTGCAGTGGTTGAGAAGGTTTTCTGTACAGCCACTTCCCAGTGAATTATGAACAACTAGTCCCAACTATTCATTCTAATGCAGCTTAGTTGGAAAAATGGAAAAAAAGCAGAGATCATTTTTCTTTCTCTTTCTGTCTCCTAGGGGCTAAACCATAAACACACATTAAGTGCATACCTATAATTTATCTCTTTTTATAAGCTAAATGTTCCTTGCAGAAATTCATTTTAGAAACCAACTCTAGTTCCCAGTTTTTTAACTCTAGGTTATTTTTCTATTCTTTCTCATTACAGAACAGATGGACTAACTGCTATTCTCACTCTTCTGGTTAATTATGTGGCAAACTTTAGAACTTAGTAATACATATCTCCTGTTGTTTGTCTGGTGCCAGTTACCTGCTAAAATAATGATTTAGGGTATGTTTTCCTTCTTACAGTTTACTATCTTCTGTAAAACATTTTCTCTCAAGATGAGCCCTAAAACACTTTTCTCTCCCAGTTTTGCCTTCTGCTTTTGATTGAGGGCAATCCAGCAAGGCCACGTCTCACACGGGTTTGGAGGGCATCTTCTTAGACACACATGACTCTTGCAGAGTGAAATGCCTCATCAGCTGGGCTCTGCAGAACTGATTAGGAGGGAAAATGTGTTTTAGAAAGTTATCACCTGGGATGATTTTTGCAAACCCCAAATGCTTTGGAAATTGAAGGATTTGTAAACACTACCTCTGTGACTCATGGGTCTGCAAGTGTGGGTACCTTCATTCTTTCACTCTTCTCTTCAGACAAGACTCCAGGATGAAGTTATGAGTCCTGTCTGATGTGTACCTGGGGGAGCTTGTTTGCCCAAAGGGAGGAGAATGGCCATGTGAAAAAACTGTGAAGTTCCCACATAAGTTCCTGTGGGCTATTCCACATTGAAAGGTTTAGGTTGGGGGTGTTTTAATAAAAAAAATTAAAATTTGCATAAGCAAAGTTTGGGAAAGAAGTGACTGAAACCAAAATGCTGGAGGTATGCATGAGTTAGGAGAAAGGGGAGTAGACCAGAGCTGATACTGCTATCTCCTCCAGCTTACCACACCAAAAATGTCACAGTTTTGATTGACAGGTAAAACAAATGCCCTGCTGTCCTTTACAGCAATTTTGAACAGCTTTCACAAGCACAGTGCAAAAATACTACTGATAGACAGGCTGGGGGGACAGTAAGGAAAGATGAAAACTGAAGAAAACTTCAACTCATCAAAGTTTTCCCTGTGATATGGAAACCAGCCTATGTGGTTTTGTGAAACTCTGCCTAAGGCCATGTCTAGGGAATTTGTTAAGGGTCTGGGTCTTTACAGCACTTAAATACTTGTTTAGTTTGAATTCACATAATGCTGAGTATTTGCTTCATTTCTGTACTGACTTGGAGTCAAAGGCCAGAGGGGGAGTCTGGGTGTGCCAGTGAATTCTGTGAACTTCCCCCTGAGCTTTTAAAAAGTGATGGAAGAACATTATGCCTACTGTCAGTTCAGATGGATCATTGAAAACTGTATCAAGAGACAACTGGTAAAAGAGATAGTTTCTACTTGGCCAACTAAATAATCTATCATAAGAAACTTCATGCATAAAAATAGAAATGTTTATATATTACAAACTTTTGTGCAATTTACCTTTTTTTCTTTCAAGACCAATATAAGGGAGGTGCAAAAAGATACTTTAGGAAAGTTTAAAAATATTTAAGAAAGGTTTAAAAGGACATACATGATAAGAACTACATGCACAAGTATGTGCTCATACAAATATTTCTTCCTTTCTGTGCATATATGGAAATATATTTGCTTTAATCTCTTAAGAGGGTGGAAAAGTGACTTGAGGACTACATATTTTTACCTGTCTGCTGCTAGTACATGTGTCAAACTCTGCAATATGGTAGCTGTTCTGGACAGTGCCACTATGATAACTTAGCATACAGCCTCTCATTTTCATTTCTGAAGCTTTGGGCAGGCAAATGACTGGCTGTGTGATCTCTAAGGGGTAAGTTATGATGTCTGAGGTTTTTTCCCCATGATATGTTAGATGAAAACGTTACTGAATCAGCTGGAACCAGAGCAAGAGAGCCCACTATTGTTGCTGGTTTTGTTCACAGAGGCAAATAGGCATGCAAGTCCAGCTGCAGTTGTTTCTAATTCCAGGAGGCATTTTTTTTTGTGAGGGGAAGATGTATTTTATTTCTATATGTAGGCACAAAAAGCCATGGATGCTCACAAGTTGCACAACTAAGATCCTGAAAGCAATCTAATAGAAAAAGATGTTTATTTCTTATTGGAGCAGCAGTTGGGATGAGGACAAAAGAGGTAATTAGGAAACTGGATCCTCATCTGCAGGCTAGAAATACACAAAAATGTGCTCCATTTGCAGTCATTCTCATTACAGGCCCTTTTCTTTTGTCTGTGTGACAGCTTCCAAGCTGAATTTTTAATTTTTTATCCCGAAGATGATCACTGGGAAAATGTATCCAACAGAGTTAACAAGAACTGAAACTGCCTATCATCTCAAACACTTTATATTCCAGTAGCATTGCATTTCACTGACATATGTGTCCACCTGACACATATGCCCTCTCTTGCCAGATAGAAGCACCACACCTGGTGCATAGGTCTTCCTCTAAAACACAAGGAACAAATGAAGTTACTTCAGAAAAAGCCCTCTGCTATGCCTGAATTAAAATATTGCTGATATACAGTGTGCTCAGCTGGCAGAGACTAGTGAGCTGGGCTGGGAGTGATGAGACTTCACTTATAGTTGCTAATGTGAATAAAAGGTTGTCCAGTTCTCTTTAGCAGCTTTTCTGCCCTTCTTTCTATCTGCTTGCTTTATTTAGGTCACACCATTTTCAGAACCAGATGCCTGTTACCAAACCTGTACTGCAGTGGTGTCCTGGAGAGATCAGATGGTTGCTAAAAAGGAATAAATCATGAGAAGTATGAAGTCTTTGGGGAAGTATACGTTAGCTTAAACATTTCCCACTTGGATGATTGTGGCAGCTAGCCTTCTTCCTTCATTACTTGGCTAGAATCTGGATTGATTGGCGGGTGACCTGCGTCCATCACTGTGGGTGTTCGCAAGCCATGGGAATACAGTGTAGGTCTGTGAGGTTGTCCATGAGCAGCAGGGCAGCTGAGCGTGTGCTGACACTTGCCAGATTGTTCCTCAAAAAGATGAGGGCTAGGTCTAAGAGTCATGTTGGACGGCACTGTGCCAGTGCTGAGGCACCTGTGGGCTTCAGGGTTTGCTCCAGGTGAGCAGAGCTGAGTCCCAGAGCACAGCTCTACTAGGCAGGCTTCAGAAGAGAAGCATCCAGGGAGGAAAAAGCTGTCAGCAGGAGGATCTCTGTTTGGGGTTTTGCAGACTCTCAGCTGATTCCAAGGGGGAATTTCAGTGCTCCACTTACCTAATTTCCCAAGAAACCTCTGAAAAGAGGGGAAATGAGAGAGACAGACAGAAGAAATGAAAGCTTTTGAGTGGTACCTACTCCCTCTGCTTCAGACCTTCTAAAACAACTGAAGGTCCTGGCTCACCTGGGCTCTTATATATTCCATAAAGCTGAGTGCATTTCATTTATGTCACAGTTTTGAATATGCTCACATGCACAATAAGCCGTGCTGCCTGCCAGTGGAGGAAATGGAATAAAAGCTGAACTGGCCAGAATGCCATAAGGGCTGTTCCAAGACCTAGCAAAGTCTGGCTGCTTTTTCAAAAGGTTATTTAATCTCCCCGCTGTTCTGTATTAAAGGGATAATGGTCATAGGCAAGAACTGCTGACACTTGTGAGGCAATGATCAACTGCAGTGTCTTGTCAGGTCTGGCTGTAAACCAAGATATGACTCCCAGTAGTAGACACACCCATGTCTCACCTGCTCCTTTTGCAGGGCTCCAATATGTTCCAACCATGACTTTGATAGAGCTGCTGCCAGCTCTCAGTCAGAGGAGAGTTCAGGACATTGCAGGCTGCTCTTGAAAAATGCCCATCATTGTGCATGATCATGGGAAAATGCTGGCTCTTTTGTGCCGACGTGGAGAAGCCACATCTTCTCTGAATGGCTGGGGTGACCGATAGCTTTTAGATTTGGGCATGGCGCAAAGGCTGTTTACATCAATATTTCACATATTTTCCTGCTGCCAGGGAGCAGTAAGGTCTGGCTGTGCCTCAGGAGAGGGAAGCTGGGCCCAGCATGATAATGCAACTGGCAGGACGTGTAAGCCAGGCAGTCTCCTGAGCATTGTCATATTTACCTTTAGGCTGCTATTGTCCCCTCTTTACTGCCACAGCATGATCTTAGGCTAGGTACCCAATGCTCTTTACTGACTGAAAGATACAGATAGATTTACTGGGATTGCTGAGGAAAAACACATCCTTTGTAGTTAATTTCCCTGCTGGCATCACATGCACTGATTTACTCCTGGTCCATGGCATCCTCTCACAAGATGTGATTGTGCCTCTCATGCCAAGACAGGCACATTAGTCATCAAAATGTAACATTAAACTAAATAAATTACATCTTTTTAAACTAAGTGAAGTGAGGTTTACCCCCTCCTTTTGTCCTGCATTTACTGCAGTGATAAGCAAAGGCGCCCAGTAGCCTAAAGGAACATTCCAGATATTAATTTCCTAGCTTTGTGGTTGCGTGCTTTCAATTTTGCAGTGATTGTGCTGATTTTCTAGCAGGACACAGAAAGGCGTTCAGGCTGGATACAAGCATATGGTGCAGAGTAAGGGACTGCAGAATTGAAAGGCAACAGTACTGTTCATGCTAGCAAAGAACCTGGCCTTGCCTGCGATGTGCCTGATGTCTTGGGCATTGCCTCTCCTTGGGCTGATTTAACACTCACACTGACTTTGAGGCTAGGCTGGCATAGACCATCCTGCCTCTGCTGCTACACAGTGAAAGCCTGAGGTTCAGAGCTTCAAAAGGACCTTCAAATGTCTTTTATAGTAAAGAATCACTTCTAAGAGAGTCAGTGAAATGGTCAGAGCAGTGGTGCAATCTGAAGGGCTTCAAGAGCGCAAGGGTGCTCAAGATGCTGCGATGATGAAGGAGTATAAGGGGCAAAGAGAGAAAAGACTGTACCTTTGATGAAAATGCTAGGTTTAGGAAATCTTGTGTGTATCCTGTCTCCCAAGGAGATGAGATTTTCTAAGAAGGCTGATGGAAAAAGCTGAAATTGTCGTCTAACCTCTTTCTTTGTTTTGGTTCCGGTTAACCCAAGCACACTGATTCTCAAGCTGTGGTGATGCTCTGCTTTTTCACAGGAGAAAACTCTGCTTGGTAGGGCAGCCCTGACTCCCTATGGAGCTGAAACAGGTACTGAAATCATAAGTTCCCAGGTAACAGTCTCCTCCTATGTACCTGTTTGCTGTATAATAACTGGGGCAGGGGCAGCAGCAAGGGCACAGCACATGTTCTAGGCAGTTAACCTCTGCAGGTTCTTTTTCCAAAAGTGAGAAGGTGAGCAACATGGGAGAAGAAGGGAGCCTTAAGATAAAACTTTGTGACCTTCTGCACTGCAGCAAGGGAAAACTGAAGCTCATCTTTGGCTTTCAGTCCCAAATTGCAGGACCCTGCAGGTCAGAGTCTGAACTGGGAGGAGAATCTCAGAGTTGAGAACTCTTGCCTGCTGTGAGTCTGGGGTGGTGTTTCAGTCCTCCTGACACCTGGGGGTCAGTCCAGCCTCCCTACCATGGGCCCAGCCTACCAGCTATTCTTGCAGTGCTGTTTCCCCTTTCAATTTGTCATTTCCTTCCCCCTGCAGTAAAATTCATGTGTGGTCAGTCTCCCTGATCTTTACTGCTTTCTGCTGCTTTACCAAATGTCACCACTGTGCTGAGAGACAACAGATAGACTAAGAGACCATGCATAGATGAACCAGTTTTAGTAACAGCTCTGAGTAACGAAGCACAAATTAGGGATGAAAATCAGCCATGTGTGTACCAGATCAGATGTGCCTCCATGGGGAGAGATGGTGTAACTTTTAATAAAAAAACCCCTGCTTGTAAAACATGTCTGTTCACAGCCTGAAATCCTCAATGTCATACAGAGTCCAGCATGATCAGTGTACCTTCATTCCACAATACCACTGGGCTGAGCTATGCTTCCTTCATTAAACAAGCAGATTTCCAAGCTTTCAAGGGCTCAAAGTCTTACAGGTTTTTGCCAGCATTTGCTTCAGACACTGAAGAGTTGTTTTTTCTAGCAAAGATATGAATACCCTTTTTTCCACTGATTCAGGGCTTCCTAGAGCTCCTCAGCTGATAGGCTGTGTGATGCTTAATCAGCCCTGCAAGACAACTAAACATGTTGTCTTTTTCATCTTGAAAGTTCATCATAACATCCCCTGTAGGCAGTGCAATCATGGTCCTGTCATCTTCTCAATATCTCAGTACAAGTCTGGGGACGTTTCTGGAGCAAAGTCAATTTCCACCAGATAATTCAGGTGGTTAAGTAATCAGCAGTGTGTTTTGGTTGTGTTTGATAAGAAAGGTCTGGAGGTGTACGACCTCACTGAGCCTGCCATCCTCAACTGTACAGGGTAAGATGAAGGCAATTTTTGTCCATCCCTGACACAGTAGAAGAAAAAACGGAGTAAGGCAAAACACTTTTTTTTGTTTGGGTTTTTTTTTTTTGGTTCAAATCAAAGCAGCTGCCCACAACTGGCTAGGGAGATTTTCATAATATGATCAGAGGTGGCTCTCTGTGCCTCTTGTGGGCAGCAATCTGTGTAAGGAAACCTTCCTTCTCCTTGCGGTGTTTTCTTTAGGAAGAAAACAGTCAGCAATGGTGGCATTAAAGAGATCAGCTTTAGACCTCTGAGTAGAGATGAAAGGGGAGCATTTATTGTCTGCAAGACACTGTTTCTGGTTTTCTGCAGAATCAGCCAAGTAGCTCTGCACCAGTTACACTTATTATAACGTCTGCAAGACTTTCTTCTTATGCAAAGGGTTGCAGAGTTCATATTTTCAAAGAAGAGATGATGTTTCAGGAAGAGCAGCAGACAACATCAAACACCTTAGCAGAGGATCTGATGTGGATCTTATTTTCATGCTTTTCTTTTTTTCTGAAGGAAAAAGATACTGCAAATATGAAAAATTCCTCAGGAGAAGATTTATAACATCAAGACTCCCCATCCCCAAAATGTGCAGTAGCTACTTCTGCTCAGATGATGCATCAGCTGTAAGAACAGCCTCCTGCTGTTTAGGGATGCTTTGCAAGGTGCTACACTGCAAAGCAGCAGGGACATGTGGTTGTAGCTGGTCCATGCTCTTGTGTTTCACTGTAGATTTGCTGAGCTTTCACTCTCATCCAGGTTCCCACAAGGTCAAGGATTAAATTTAGGAGCTTTGACAATTCCTATTTTAAGAGAAAATTGGTGTGTCATGTCCAGTGCTCCTCCTGCAACAATTTCACTAGATACTAGATACTAGATACTAGATACCATTACGCTAGAACACAAGAGGATAACACCATGCTCTGGTATACAAAAGAACTACTGTGACAGGAAGCCATCCTTGTCCACAAAAGGGAGGCTGTTTTGGTATTTCAAGCTCTATCAGAGGTGCCTTCCCAGTGGGACATCCCACTTAAATCAATTAATATATGGACTGGCTATGCCAGGGAGCCAAGGCAGTGCTGTGTCGGCCCAGGTGGGAAATGAAAATACTCATTAGGCTAGAGAAAGCAGGGGAACAGATATCAACCCTTTTAACTGCGAGGAGAGAGGGAATTTGTGCAGTTATATATGGTACAAGCAGACACTACTCAACCTGGACTGCTAAAAGGTGGTGTCCCTGGTTATTTGGCCCCATGGGACAAGTTCTCTGCACCCTTAGGAGAAATGCAAGATGCAATGCTTGTTTATTTTTGGCTGTGTGTTGGTTTAGGGTTTTTTTTGTTTTGGTTTGGTTTTCTTCTTTTTCCTTCATTTCCCCCTGTCCCACCACTTAACATCTACATTGCACTGTAGGTTCTGCAAGTCACAGGTGGTAGATTTGTATTCAGTTCTATAAGGACTGACTTACATTTGAAGATGCAGCGCAAATTTAACCTTCAGAGCATGTCAACAGCTGTAGTGTGGTACCCACAGCAGGCAGTTCCCCTGTGGAGCATTACTCCAGAATGCGGCACTGAGTGTCCTGGTGCAGGAAACACAGAGAGATGATCTTCTCAGTACCCTGCAGTATCCCGTCTTAGGAGTCAAGGTGAAAAAGGAGCAAGAACTCAAGGCTGCTATTGCAGGCAGTAACCGGGTGAAGCAGTTGGCAATGCACAGACAATTCTTGTAGCTCACACCTTTCATCTGTCATCAGAACAAAATCCTAAATCAATATTATTGGTCCCCAGGAAGGTTGAGTGGAGCTAAATTAAAATAACCCCATAAATGACAAGGTTTCCCATTCATCTTAGTCCCTAGCAAAAAGCTATCCATTGCTGCTTTATTACAGCAGTCTCCAGGAGCAGTCCCGGCATTTCAGATGCTCCCACATAACATGGAACACAAAACAGGGCTTCCAGATAACTCCAAAGCCTTTGTTCAAAGGAAAAACAATCTTAATCTCTTTATGTTTATAAAAAGGACAAAACATGCATGAATATAACCCTCCCTGTTGGAATCTTCCTCATGACACCACCTTCAAGAGCCTCCTGCAATGGAGATACCTGTTTGCAGAGCTGAAGGTGAAGATGGACAAGAGATGACTGCCATCGATAGTGGGCATAGTTCATTCCAGGCTTTTGTGCAATATGATGTGTATCACGTCTGCTGCTTCAGCACAGAATGTTGTACCCTTCCTCATGAGGACTTGTCCTCTGGCATTCTGGTGCTTTCTCAGCCTCCTGAAATACAAACATGACATAATGTTGTGGGCTTTATCATGAGAGAAGCGCTTCTTCTCTTCAGGAACAGCAAGGCCAATTGCCAAAGGGGATAAATGCCATCCCAGTGCCTTCATGTGTGATCTGTGATGCTCTGGTGTTCCTCTGTACTAGCATGCTGCTAGATGATCACCACTGATTCACTGGCTATTGGAACCCATAAAATAATGCACAAGCAGCGTGCACTGTGATAGTTCCCAGAAACCTTGGTCTCCATTCTTCTGTGCACAGGAAAATCAAGTAGTGAAACAAGATGTCTTGGCCCAAAGATTTCAGCCTTGGCTCTGCAAGGAGGCAAGTTTGAAATGAAACTTGTGTGTCTCAAGCCACATCTCACAGTGTGTTAAACAGTGGTTTCAGCAAACTCTGACCAGGGAGATGGACTTTGAGCCCTGTTTGCAGTGACCTGGTGTTCTACACCAGGAGCATGAGAGACAGACAGTACAGGGCTCTTTCCAGATATCAGTAAGAATTGCTCAACAGCAAATGATGGAATAAAATAGCTGTTTTAATAAGATAGAACAAAAAGAGGAATAGAGAGAGTGAGTAGATTTTACATCCCCTCAGATGCTGGGAACCCCACATTTATTCAGCATGGGACAGACTGCAAATGGATCTTCCCATGTCAATACTGTGCAGATCCTGTTTGGGAGGAGGCTCCACATCCCTCCCATGCCATGGTGCCTTTGAGTTTGTGTGACAAACGAAACCAGATGTCTTCTCCTGACAGCCTGGACTGTCACCTCTGTCATAAAACCCATCAGCACAGGGCACAGGCTGGCACTGAGGACTCCAGCAGATTCCCCTGCAGAGGCGACACATGCCGATGTACGGGCTGGTCAGGCCCTGTCTATGATGCCTGGTAGGGCAGATGTGGACTGCTCATGATCCCTAATTCCTTAAATGAAATGGGTTCTGTGAAGCTCTCCACACATCTGGGTCTGTGGCAGAGCAAAGAAGTACTATCCAACCAGAACCCACACTGTACTGCAGAGAAGATTCATCATTCCCTTCAAAGGCAGCAGGCAATAATGAAAAGCTGGCAATAATTTACAAATAGCAAACTATTTTTTTTTCATCCTGACATTCCAAGGAAGGACTATTTTTCCCTGGAATATCAGACAAGTGGGAGGAGGGGAGGTACACAAAAACAGGGGAACACAAACATGAGCTGTTTCAAAAGCCGCACGGTTGAATGGGGGAACTGATACTGCGGACGTGGGATGCTGTCAGCACCCATGCTGTGACATGGTCAGGTAAACTGTCTCTCCTCACAACGCAGGCTGCAGCAAATCCTGTCTCTGCTGGGTGGAGGTCAGGCTAGGCTGATTGGGCTGGCTGTAACCCTGCCTGCCTGGGTTACATAAAACTGCTGTATAAGAGGCCCTTGGTTAATTGCATTAGCGTCGTGCAAGACAGGGAAGGGTCAGAGAGAGTTCTCTCTTTAAGTCGTACAGACTGCAGGACATTTTGAGCTGACCTGAGCTGGCACTACCAGTTAGTTCCCTGAGCCTTTAGTTGGGGCTTTTTCTTGCTGCTGGTGTTGGAAGAAAAGATTTCAATGAGAGTGTCAAATACGTGACAATCAATGTAGAGTTCAAACAAGCTGTAGGGATACAGAGCAGGCTGGGTGAGGTATTTTCCTCATCTAGAGCAGAGAAAGAGCTCTTTGTCTTCTCAAGAAGTTTATTTATGGAAAGGTCTGGAGAAGAAAGAGGGAAGAACAGAAGCACCTCAAGATTGGGAAGAAAATTACTCTAGATGTGTCCTACTTTTCTATGCTAGTTTATTACTTGTCTGTTGCTCTCAGTTTTTAGTATGCACAATAGGCACTTTGCTAATTTTGAACGAAGCTCCTCTTGAAAAAGAATAGATTTGTATGTGCATAGAGCTTTTCAGAGTTGAAGGTCTCAGGTGTTTTCATTATCTTTTTAACTATCTCAAGGTCATGGGGATATGATGAATAAGCAGGACTGAGCTGCATTTTATTGTTCATGGGAGTTCACAGTGTGTACCACAGTTTTCTCCATTGGGTTGGACTATTGTGTGTGTAACAGTGAATTAAAGAGACCACAGAATGAAAGCAAGATGCATTTCACCTGTATTGTCAGGTTTTTATAAAAATTGTCAGCGTGATGAAAATCACATAATTTCTCTGATCTGGAAGCTTACTTTTTTCTGTTTTCCCATCTTTTTGATTGCTTTAGGGAGGGTTTGATTTGTTGGGGTTTTTTTTAGTTTAGAGTGTGTTTGCATGAAAGAGAGACAGGAAAACCCTGATTTATAACTTTATAACAAGCCTCAGTAAACTGCTTGGCCTGCATATGAGACACAGGATGACTGCATGCTGCAAATAGACTTTCAAGCATCGTTTCTGCATTGGCTACTCTGGTCTCTGCTACCAGGCTGGGTCCTGTGGTCCTAGGGCTCTCCTGATACAGTTACACCATCAACCACATTCGAGTGCATTGTTTCACCCCTTTTCCTTGGTTCTCTCTACATGAACCCAGAGACCATGCAGTGAACAGAGAAGAGTTTGGGGAGGAAGAAAGGGATCCAGGGAAGACATCTCTACCATGGCACAACATTGGCCTCCTTCCTTCACAACCACCACAGGAGCAAAGGGCAGAGAGCTCAGACTGGCAGTGTCTGTCTTTTATTACTGCCTTGCATCTTCCAGGAAGAGCCTTTCCAGTCAGTTCCAAGGTGACAAGAAAGAAGAACTTGGACTATTTTGCGCTATAAGGGTAAACAGGTCACCAGGAAGAATTCCAGCATCTTGCCATCCATCCATACATCTCCAGGTTTTGGAGTGTGGTCTCTCGCCATGAACTATACCCTGAGCAGCTCTTCTGGGACCTGCTGTATTCAGATAGAAGTCTACCTCAGACAGTGCTGCAAACATTGACTATGGAGTACAGGAGGCTGGGGTAAGCATCCCTCACTAAGACCTTTGGAAGCAGATATCAGGAGAGCTAAAGCAATGGGGCCTCCCAGGGAGAATGGCATTGCAGTACAGACCTACAGACAGGAATAAAAATGGGCAGAAGGTCTGCCAGCTCTAGCTTGGAGAGGGCATGGAATGTGGTGAGGATGTGACATATGCCAGGAGGCAGATCGATTCTCTGACCCTCCAGAGGCTAAGTCCTCAGTCATCAACAAAATGCCACCCTACCTTCATCTCACGAACCTCTGAATTTAGAAGAGATAGATAGCTGGGGACTGTCATGGACCATTGGGACAAAAATGGCCATAGTGGATTTTTCCATGTCTTTAAAAAAAAAAAAAAATTAATTTGTGCAGTAGAAAGATACTTCAAAAAGATCTTTAAAAGTGCCAAGAAGGACCACAGTGCTTTGCTAAAAGTAAAATGAACTACTGGTACAAAGCAAGGAATCCAGATAATAAATGGCTCCAAAGGAAATCATCCTTGAATGACTGTACAACACTTCTTGCGTGGAAAACTGGTGACTGGCTTATTGTTAAAACACTCCATATTTCTTGTGGGAAGTAACCATGCAGAGTAGTAACAGTAATGTAAATAGAAATTCTTTCCAGAAATTATTTCTGAGAATGCCAACAGTGTTAAAATAGTTGCTTGCTCTCTCCAAATAGACACTACTGAACTTGCAAGTTGATGTAATTCCAGCAACGAGCCTGTAACTTTCCTCTGCAGTCACGTTGTTGATTTACCAGGTAAGAAATAAAAATTCAAGATCTAACACAGTAAGGCAAGTAGGGTTGGATTTTAGTTTCCAAAAGATGAGATGTCATAACCAGGCATTCCTGCTACCAGGGAGGATTTGGGATGATATAAGAAAGAAGAAGGAAAGATAGGGTTTGGGCAGAGAATCCAGCTTGCTGCTACTAGAACATGCTGGGGAGATTACCAGGAAGTCCATGTATGTTTTTAAAACTTTTTTTTTCTTCTTTTAATCTTTGTTTAACCTTTACTTTTACTGTAAGTAAATGACATTTAAGCTTTCTGAGTGGAGTTCAATTTCCTCTTTACAATAAGAATTTTTGTTTCCTTTTCTGTTTCTGTGCGATTCCCTAAATTTCTATCTCATTGACTCAAAAGCCAAAGCACCAGGACAGTACAACTTGTGACTTGGTTCCTATCCTTAAGAATGAATTCATTTTGCAGAAAGTCTTTCAGATTCTGACTCCTCTTTGGGTACTTTCACTAAGAAATAGTTGTTTTAAAATGAGCCACGCTTTTTCAACAGTTATTCACCAGCCTATCTCAAATGTGCAAAGAATTACATTATTGATTGGCAATGTTGCTAATGAGAGCTTTCCTTGTGTTTCCCGTGGGAGTCATGATTTCCACCTGTAACTCCTCTTCCAGTGAACCCCAGAGTTGAATGGAATGACTTTTTTGCTCTATGGTCCTTCAGAGTGACCCCATGGAGGTGGCAGGAGCCAGCCTGAAATTCCACTCACCCTTCCCTAGGCACTGAGAATTATTTCCAGGTGGCTCATGACTCAGGGTTAGCAGCACCAGTGACTTTCTGGGTTAGCTCTGCTGAGATCAGGGTCTGGACTGGACTTTCAGCACAGAAAATTTCCCAAGTGTTTCATGAAAGCCGACAATTAATACACCTGAACTGTTACTTGCAGGGAATGTGGTGTAGCTCAGGACAAAGTGACCTGTAACTAAATCATAACTAGATACTCCTTTTCATATGACTTTGTAGGTTTTTGGTTTGAATAAGCTACTCTCCATTTTTTACCAACAACTTTGTGATGAAGTATTGCATCTGTGATGAAGTATGTGCATGAAGTATTTCATTTCACACCTGGCTTCCTCTTTATATTAATGGTATTTTATGCATTTAAGTTTCAGGGGAAGCTAAACAGAAGGCAGCAAAACAAAGCAAATCTTGCAGACTCATTTATCAGTGTCACTTGAGGTGATACCTCTGCTGAATCAGAAAGTTGCCCATTGATTTATGGCCACCTGCTGTTTGGAGGAAGCTTTCCTGAAGTCATGAAGTTTAAGGCCTAAAGAGACTTTCCAATCACCTGCTCTGACTATTCACATGCTTCAGGCTGTTACATGTTCCCCTGGGGACCCTGAGCCTTTTTTAGGCTAGAAGGAAAGCTCACAGAAGTGGATTCAATAGGACAAGGGATCCTACCTTCATTGGAAACTGCAGCTTGTGGCCATTGGTTCTAGCTGTGTGTACATTGGACCAAGATCGCTCTGATACCTGCTGCTTCTTTTATTCTGTTCAACTGAGAGCTTACAGGCAGGTGACTGGTAATCCACTGGCCGTTTTAGGAAATGACATTATTAAATGACCCTTATGAAATGATAAAAGGCAGTCTGTGTTGTAGTTTTCCTGTATTATGCTGGGCAGGCTTGTGTGCACGTGCAGTGCAGTGAGGTGGTTCAGATGAGACCTCCTACCTGCAAGGTGGGACATTACAGGGCTGTATCCTGTATTATCAGTACTTGAAAGAGTTCCAAGCTTGACATCAGGTTTAACGTTTCATTTGTGTGTTAGTAATATGAATGACTTCCCTATCTTTCTATCCAGTAGAGAATAATTTGGTTTTGGAAACAAATAAATCATGATGGCTTTTGCTAAAGATTAACTGGGCAAGAGATGCACCGCAGCTGTCTGAGACTAGAATTCACCCAGATGGTCTGAAATAAATGGGGGAAGAAACCTTGAGAAGGGGAAAGAGAAGTGCTTGCAAGGGAAGACTACCAGACTTTGCAGTTTTTATTCTGGGAGATAGCAAATCTCCCTTTGATTACTGTATTTTCTGGGGGTAAGAAGCAGCCCTCTAATATACTGCAAACAGTGAGTGGCACAAGGAAGATATCTGGGGGTGGGATGCATTTTCCAGTTTGCTCCTCTTATCTATGAGAGAAGAGCTGGGGGCTGAAGCTCTTGCAGTGTTATATGGTGTTGATTGATGTCTGCACCAAGCCAACAAAATGGCTTTGCTGTGTTTGTTGGACTCAGCTCTGTTATGCCTACTAACAAAGATTTTGTGGGGTGTGTGTAGGCAGTGTTAATCTCTTCTGCTCAGAATTGGGAAAAGCAAAACTATTTCCTTTCAAGGTCATCTGTAGGATGCTGCTATGTTTCCAGGCTTCGTGGTAACTAATATTTGTTCAAAGAAATACTCTAGTTAAGTTCATCCAGCCCCTTTTGGCTTCCAATAGGTTTTGGTAGAACAGAGAGAAGCAAAAAATAATGTTCTCAAAAGATACCTCTGCTCATAGTTATTCTGGGAACAAGAGATTGACTTTTCGGGGAAGGCAGGTGCTCAGGTTAGTAAAATCAGGAACACCTTTCTGAGATTTTAGTTTCTCTTCACACCAAAGGTCACTTCTACACAGTTACTCACTTAGAGATATCAATTAGCCAAAATAGAGGTGGATTTGAGCCAGATGCTAAGAAGTAACCCGGCTCATGCAGATTATTGGTTGGAGTAGAAAGCCTGTTGATTTACAGGAATGTAGTTAAAAGGAGATCTGGGTCTTAATGAGGTGCTTTAAAGCAAGGAGTTATTTATGAGGGTCTCCTGAGTTAAGAGTAAGGGTGCAGCCTTCAGGTACCTGTGAACAGGTGAATAGCTGACATAAGCTCTGGAATCAGTGGCTTAGTGAGGCACTTGCTCATGCTGGGCTGGTCTGCCTCTAGAGGCTTTATGGGGACCAGGACCAGTTGGTCCTAGACTGGGTGTTTTGCTGGAGACAAGCCCATTTGGAGGGCCAAGGAAGTCTTAGCACCTGTCCCTACCGTTCCTTTTCTTGTTTTGACAATCAAGTAAGTATCAACAGACAGCTTTACCCACTCTGGCTTTGAGGGTGATGGAAGGATGCTTTCAGAGTGGAAATCCTATAGGGAAGGGCACTGTTGTTTGCCTGGGCTGGTAAACTGTTCAAAGCTAAAATTGTACTGGGCATCTAGATGTGGGGCTATTTATTCAAAACAGAAATCAGCAAATAAAACTATATGTATGATTTCCAAGCACACCTTATCAATCCAGCAACATTATTCATTTCCTTCTGTCCTGTTGCCTTACAGTCAAGAAAAGTGTGAGATACAGTCAGTGCTTGTAATAATTTACTATTTGGGCAGGTGATCCAGAAATGCGGCAGGCCACGTGAGAGTATTTGGACCCATGTAGGCCCTATGTATGTGTTTTATTCGTTACCACTTGCAGTCCCTCAGAAGTCCATGAATCCTTGGGCTGAGGTTGAAAAACACTGCCCCAGGTAGAGGATGGAAAGGCAGTTTGCTTCTGTAATCCAGGTAGGGAGTGGCAAAGTTAGTGGAATGCTATTAAGAAAACTGAATCATGTGCAATTTGTCAAATAGTCCCTTTCTGTTTTGATGATTACTAAATAAGCTTATTTGATAGGTCAGAATTTTGTGCTGAACTCTCAGATGTGCTTATTTTTGCTCATTTATGTGAGATTAAATTAAATTTATTTTCTCTCATTTGTCATGTCATGGATGGTCACTGTGAACAGTACTAATGAGGCTGCTTATTGTTACCTTGTGGTACTAATTTCCATGAAGTAAAATTCAGATAAGCTTATTTTCATTTTTATCCTTCTGAATGTTTTGAAACAGTGTAGGTGATTGAGTTAAAAATGAGATGTGGATGAGCTGGGTCACCTGCATTTGTTTTCATGGTATAGTCAGATTTGGAAATGGACTGTAGGTGAATCTTTTTGGTAGGGCCCTTGAATGGCTGCAGGAATATAAGGAAGCGGGCAGTGGAGGCTGAGACTGGCTCTTCTGAGTGCTGCCTTGCATCTGTAAGTTTTTCCTGGTTTGAGTCAGAACAGAACTAATTCTGTTCAGTGACTTTACTTTTCAGTTCAGTCTATTGCAAGTAACTGCACTTTCTGAAGTTAACAGCAGCAGATTTTCACAGAAAGCATCTGCTTCTAGCAGTGATAACGCTCCATGTATAGAGATAGTACCAAGGGTTTGTGTGCAGACCAAGGTCACTGCCAGATCTTGTGCACCACATTGGGTGTGCAGAAAGTAAAAGGCCGCACCTGGGGGGAGGAGCGGACAGGACAGGTGACCCTGAATGGACCAACAAGGGATTCCATCCCATGTACCTCATACTCAGTATAAAACTGAGGGATCCCAAGGGTCAAGCTCTCTTCTTCAATAGCCAGTGTCCAATGATGACTCTGTCTGTTCTGCCCTCAATCCCAATCTGTGTGTTCCTGAATCCAGTTCCAGAATCCAGGTCCTGAATCCATTTACTGTCTGCCACTGAGACCAGTCTGGGATTTCCCCAGTGCCTGCTCCACAGCATCAGCGGTGACGGTGACATAATTGCCATCAGGGGGGTTGGGGTCGATATTGTTTTTGTATATATTCAATTTTATTATTATTATTTTCATTAAAGCTGTTTTAGTTTTCTAATTGCTACGTCTCTCTCCCTTACTCCCTTTCTCTTCCCCTTTAGGAAGGGAGAGGCGTTAACAGAGAGCATCTGTTACAGGTCTAGGTATGGATGGCCCTGACCCTAAACTGTGACAGAGCTGGGAAAGCATTCGTACTGCATATCGAAATGGGAAGGAGTATTTGGAGCAGTGCTTTGCCTCTATTGACAGTCTTGCTTTTAACTGTGAGGGTATAACTATTGAATAAGGTTTGGTATCCACAAAAAGCCTGATCTGCACAGGGGTGATGGCTTCCATGTGATATCAGACGAACTTTCCTGAGGACCTCGCTCCTGGACTTAGGTGCTTATGGGTCAGTCTTGGGTCAGTTTGATGGGAGGCCAGACTTGCTGTTGCATTGAATCCTCTTCTGTAACTTGCATCTCCTGTGCAGCCTCTGGTGAAAAGGAAAGGGTTGCTCCAAAATTGCCCCTCAAACCATGAGACCTCCCCATGCATGGCTTGGAGGCAGGATAGCAGATGTAGTGGATTCTTGGTGTCTTACTGTTTTCAATTCTCAAGAAACCCATCTCAAGTGTTTCTGATGATTTTTTTTTTAATTTGCAGGAGGACTACACAGCTCTGAGGAACTGCAGTGCATCACTTCATAAAGCCAGTAAGAAGGATCTTTCTTATTTTATTTCATAATGATTGATTTACCAAATTCAGGTTTGCAAGAGAAAATTTTTTCTTCTTGCTCTGGATCCTAAATTTAATTCTACAGTGCTTTAGAAATATATTATATAGAGAAAAATCAATGGAAATACCTTAGCAACAGGTTTATAATAAAGAAATAGGCCACTTAGTTGATTTTTTTTCCCCAGCCTTCCTGTGGAATGACTGTCATATTTTCTGAAAACTAAATATAGTGATGTGCATTGAGTGCCAACAGGCAGATTTTTCCAAGTAAAAATGTTACAGACTGATCTTCAGAAAGTCTGTAAGAGTTCAGTAAGGTTCTGAAAGATAAGTCATTGATCATATCCAAAATATTGCAGACCAGTTAAGGAAATCAATCAGAAGTAGTCTGTGTATTTTATATTTCTGTGAATATTTTAAAGGGTAAGGAGTCAGGAATGTTTAAATGGAAGATGTCCTGCTTGGAATAGTGTGGAATATCCCAATCAAGATAGAATTTATGACTTAAATATCCCCGTCTTTCTCCAAAAAGCTTTCATCAGGAACTTGCTTTGATTCTCTGTGCTTCATAGGTTTGCAGGAATGACTGAGATATTATTAGCTCCTGAAGTAGAAAACCCAGTTCTTTTCTACAATGCTATTGTGCTTCACCTCTGCTCTCTTAATGAGAACAATTCAGCTAAATACAGCAGCAGCAGCAGAGCCCAGCCTGAGGACTTTAACAACCAGCCCATGAGCTAATGTTGCAAAGGAGCAAACCTATCCTAAGTTACATTAGCATGGAGGAGGCATTGGGATTGATGGGGCTAAGGCTGGGGAAGTACCTGGCTCAGGATACATTATGAAGAGAGGTGTTTGAGTTTTCCATCCTCTGACAGGGAGTGGGAGTCTGTGACAACCTCCTGCAAGAGGGAACTTATGCTACATGACTTATAGGGGGACAGGGTCTGCTTTGTTATTTTGACAGGTAGGTGAAGCCCTAGTCAAGCTAGACTGGGCCCAGGAGCTGTTTCCCTGTCCAGTGATGGATGCATGGAGGTGATTAGGGCCAGCCTCACAGGGCAAGCTGCCTTTCACAGGGTGAAAAGTTGCCTGTTGGGACTGCAGGCTTGCTTCACCACTGCTGGTCTTGCTTGTTCCTCCAAGGCAGGCATTTAGCTCTAAGACATCTATCTGTGCTACAGCCAGTGCGAAGTCTGTACAGCGCCTCTGCAGAGAGCTTCTCTTAAGAAGAGCCAATTTTCCAGTTATGCCCAGACTATTCAGACTGGGCTCTATAAACTAGTAGTAGCCTAACCTGCAAGGAAGGGGTGTACATAGACCCTGCCTCTCAAGACAGCTTCTGACATTTTTGGAAGTTGCCAAGCACACTGTTGAAAATAAAGCCTAGGGAGGAATCACAGAATCGTTACGGTTGGAAAAGACCTCTAAGATCATCAAATCCAACCATTACCTAATTATACCATAACCTTGAGCACCACATCTAGATGGCTTTTAAACACATCCAGGGATGGTGGGACAACCACCTTCCTGAGAAGCCTGTTCCAGTCTTTGATAACCCTTTAGGTAAAAAAATTTTTCCTAATGTCCAACCTAAACCTCCTCTGGTGCAACTTGATGTCATTTCCTCTTGTCCTGTCAGCTGTGACTTGTGAGAAGAGACCAACACCCACCTCTCTACAAGCTCCTTTCAGGTAGTTGGAGAGAGCAATAAGGTCTTCCCCCAGTCTTCTTTGTTCCAGACTAAACAACCCCAGCTCC